>OX596208.1:17343087-17376650 GCA_951394215.1 Glyphodes perspectalis | reverse complement strand
CATCCAAAGGTAGGTGCCTCGCCCTCGCTCCTTAAGATACGCATGGCCTTACCATTAAGCTAGCACCGCTTTAATTATTCATCTATTAAAGTATATATAAATAACATTAATCCATTGTAGTAATAAAATTGCTATTTGCGGCTAACGTGCAAGGGGTTCAAACTCGGCACTTATCAGTCTTTTTTAAAGTTATTTTCATAACTAACTAACTAACTAAACTTCACGCCACTTCCCTAGCGGGGTAGGCAGAGAGAACCGAACGCCATATGGCACGATCCTTACACACCTCACTCGCCTCTTCAACATTCATAATCCTTTTCATACAAGCTCTACGATTTTTATGACTCCTAACATCACCTTCTTTTAATACACGACCAATCTGGTCGTGGTAGGTGAGCCTGGGCCTTCCGCGGCTCCTACATCCTTCCACATTCGCATTGTATATCTGTTTAGTCAATCTTTCGTCATCCATTCTTTCCACATGTCCGAACCACCGGAGCATGCCTCTTCTTACCTTGACTCCGACGCTGTCCTTCAGACCAACTCTCTTTCTTACATCATCATTCCGAACGCAGTCTGTGAGCGATACACCGCAGATTTTCCGCAGCGCACGCATCTCGACCGCGTTTATTCTACTTTCATGCTCTTTCTGCCATACCCAACTCTCGCTTCCATATGTTAGCGTAGGAATCAGCACCGCATTGTGTATGGCGAGCTGGGCCTTCTGGCTTAAGATTTTGCTGCCTAAAAGTTTTCCTAACGCTCCATTCACCCTATTCCCTGCATTCACTCTTCTTTCTATATCAGCGGAGTACCTTCCATCTCTACTAAATGCAGATCCTAGATATACAATTTCATTCACCTGTTCCAGCACTACATCGTCAACCGTTATCCTTGTATCCGTTCTGGTTTCATCTCTTTCAAACACCTATTATTTTCATTCTTAAATATAATTTTCTTTCAATGACTAATTGAAAATAATAAGGATACACAATAATTGTAACACATGAGCTGCGCGAGGTGATTATCACCTAAAACACAAATGTTCATAATAAATGTTTTATTAATCGCTTACAATTCTGTCGTCCGAAGCGGCAAACGGAGAGGGTGCAGCTACGCGATGCTTTGGTAATCTAGCTTTATGAGCACTAATAACGTCACGGAGCTAAATCGCCAAAGCGCCGAGAAGCGCAATCGTCGACGTCGACGACGAGGGCGGCGGCGGCGGCGGCGGCGGCGCGGCGGCGGGCGCGCCGTGCTGAGGCACGAGGCGGCTCTGAGATCGCGCCCACTCAGAGTCACCTAGTACCTGGCACGGCCGCGCCCGTAAGATCCTCGACTTCTCCCCGGCGCGGCGGGCTCGATCACACGACTCGTTCGATTATTCAAGTTTACAAAAAAAAAAGCTAAAGGCCAACGGGAGCCCGAACGGCGAACGGCGTCAACTAGAGACGTTGGGGCGCATCGCCGCGCGGCACCGGCACCGACCTTTGGGCGCGAGCCAGCGCATGGCGCGCAGGCGCGGCAGCGGCGCGCGGCGCGCGGGCTCCGGCTGCAGCGCGCGCCGCAGCAGCGCCAGCGCGGCGGCGCCCAGCTTGCGGAACGGCGCCGGCGCAGCGCCCGCGCCGCCCGCCGCCCACGCGCTCCACGCGGCGAAGCGCGCCTCGCCCGCGTGCGCGCGCTCCCACGGCAGCTCTGCGGAGGGGGAGGCGTCAGCGGGCCCGCTCCGCCAGCGCGCCGCGCGCGTGCGCGTGCGCGCGGACGGGAGCGGGCTCCGACGGCGTGTCGCCGATATGGTACGATAGATATCTAATAAGGTACACGTATTAAGTGTCGGTATTGTCTCTGCTTGTCAGTTTAAAGACAACAACATGTAAAAGGCAAAACTAAAGAGAAGAGCTGAGTAGACCGGACCGGCAAATAAACTAATAGTTCATAGTATTACCACTATTACTTACAAACTTGTTAAGCACCTTTCCAACCAAAGTCGTGAATCTACCACCGACTTCATAATAGGAATATGAGAGATTGCCATATTTTCAAATGTTTCGCTCACACATCCAATTCAAATAGATAATTGTCAGTGTAACATACAATTTTATATGTGGACTTGTATTGTTTGAATTTCCTAATATATAAAGATTCCATCACTACACAAGTACGGACGGAAACAATTAGTCTGTTTAGCGCTATCGAGCTACTGTTAACATTTCATAGTAAAAAGTAACTTATTGACATATTTTCGATAAATGAAAGTTGAGTGAATATTAAAAATCGCACAAAATACAAGCACAAGACAAGTGAGACAAATTCTATTTATTAAAAATCATACAATCATGCATGTAAGTCAAAAAGGAATTGATATTACTAAATAATGGAATAACAAACAAACAACACATTTAGCATACATCGCACAAATGAGGAGTCCAGATCGCATGCGGGCCGGGCGGCGCGTCTCGGAGCGAATGGCGCGACTCGTAACTTCGGTACCATAACTTTAGGGTCTGCGCAACACGCCTACAGCTAGGATACCAAAGAGACGAGCCGCGTCGCGGCGCCGGCGGCGCCCGCCTCCTGCACCCACTCCGCCTCTAGATAGACAACCTTGGGACGATTTGTTCTTAACAAATATATTTAATCGCATCTCGTTTTCGGCTGTAGTTACACTAAATGCACGTAATATGATGTGAAGATAAAAAAGCTTTAGATGCTGCAATTATTTATCTACAATAAAACGAAGCTCAAATTTGGGACTCGCTAGCGGCGTGACACACTTAAACACAAACCGGGAACGATCACTACGTCCATGATGCTTAAAGTGCATTAACAGTTTTAAATCTGGGAAGATGTGATTCCTCAAGATATCTGACGGGAAGTTGAGAAGAATCACATGTACATTCCCGGGTGTCGGCGGGCACTCACCGCCGGCCAGCATGGCGAGCAGCACGAGCGCGGCGGCCCACAGGTCGGCGGGCGCGGCGCGGTACGGCCGCGCGCCCGCCGCCAGCACCTCGGGCGCCGCGTACGGCAGCGTGCCGCACACGCGCGACAGCAGCCGCTCGCGCGACCCGTGCCTGCCGACATTGTCGACACCATTCATTGCCTGCTCATTGCGCACTGCGCGCTACCTCACCCCGAGTACGGTACCCGGTCGTTCCGAAAACGGGGAATGTATTTTGAAAAGATAACTTGATCTTAAATAAGTCAAATTTCAAAACTGAGCATTGCAAAATTTGTAAGAGTGAGGCTAATTTAGGATTTCTATAGTGACAACGGTGTGAAAATTGATAACAATCATACCGGACGCACCTCACCTAAAGAGGGTAGCCATCCCGAAGTCAGAGATCTTGACGTTGTCGTGGTGGTCGAGCAGCAGGTTCTCAGGCTTGAGGTCCCGGTGCGCCACGCCGCGCCCGTGCAGGTACTCCAGCCCGTCCAGCAGCTGCGCCCAGTAGCGGCGCGCCGCCGCCTCGCCCATGCCCACGTCCGGCTCTGCCGCACACAAACACGACAGCGAACATTAGTCTCCTACTAAACGCGACTATCGTCACTAGTTTTCTACTAGTAACAACTAGTCACAACATTGAAAGATGATTGTAAGAAGAGTTTGGTATCGATTGTCCTCTGTAGAGTACTGAAACCAATGGAGACGACATATTATTCTATAGGAACAATCTGCTATACAAATATGATTAATATTGATATTGTATTCATAAACCTCTATCTATCTCTTTTTAACAAGCCTACAATACTGCACGTAAAAAGAGGACAATATATTTGGCTTAACTATTTTCGGTAACATCATCTAGTGACGTCATAGAAATACCTAATTGAAGCCGGCTTACCATTTTGGTTTCCCGCTTTAAGTTGGCAATGTCAGTGAAATTTGCAGTGTATTGTGCCAATATTGATAAAATTTGTGATTATAACTTAATCTAACTTGTAACATTCAGAAACATCGTCATAAATAAATTGTTCAGACTTATAGTATGTAAATAAGTAAATTGGAATGACACTACACAAAGGCGCCATATTTGTTTCTCACTCAAATTGGCTTAAATTTTTCGTGGGTATGCCATCTCCCTTGGTTTCAGTACTCAGAGATTGTCCTTTAGATGTACGCACGCTGTCATCTATTACTAGCTTGTTTTAAAATTGCCAAAGGCTGTTATAATTGAAATTTACTTATTTATTTCAATTACAATCAATAAAGTAAATAAAGGTGATTATTTGTTTTGTCAACAAATAAAATACCGACACCGAGTCGGTATTCTCCGAGAGCGTTCCAGATGCCGATACGGTGGCGAGGCACTCACCGATCCGGTCGAACAGCTCGCCGCCCTGCGCGTACTCCAGGAACATGTAGTGCAGGCCCTGGTGCGTGCGCTCGCCCAGGCAGCGCACCACGTGCGGGTGGCGCAGCGCCCGCTGCAGCGCCGCCTCGCGGCACGCGCCGCCCGCGTCCGCCGCGCGCACCGCCTTCAGCGCCACGGCCGCGCCGCTGCGCGCGTGCACCAGCAGCCGCACCCTGCGCACGCCGACGCGTTACCGACACAACACCCGACTTCGACGCGCAGCGCGGCCCCCGCCGCGACTGGCCATCAACGCGGTATTTACCGCGTCAGTCCTCTCGTCTTCCCCATCAGTTTTTACCGATGAGGCATTTTCAATATTAATAACGGCAACAGGTAGACGCTTGAAATATTCACAGCAGATTTAGTTGTTTAGTGTTTAATGTTGTAAAGATAATAAATAATACAGAACCCTTCGTGCGTGAGTCCGACTCGCACTTAGCCGGTTTTTTGTTTACCCAGGGAAATGCGTTACGCACCGTCCCGGTCAAACCGGAAACAGCGTGTCGGACTCCCGGGGCTCTAGAGGTGATAGGAGAAGCCTTCTCCTTCTAAGATGCTAGTGGGCGGGGTATACCGACTAAACCCCTGGGATGTACCATATATCTACGCATTTATGCAAGGTGCCACCCCAACGTCAGCCTTGCCCGAGCTGGGCATCCCGCGTCTGGGCGAAGACGATCCGGCACACGGAAATCGTCTCCCTGGTCAAAAGTATCCTAAGGTATTCGTTGATACAGCTGGAATGATTTTGGTGAAATGTGATACGAAATAGCATTAATTTCATTGGATGACAGAGACTACTAAAATATTTAATATTACCAGCAGATATGGCAAGTTGTCTTGCTATCTAAAAAAAAAAGAGAGGAGAAAGGGGTAGGACGATAATAAAGTGTTTACGACCTACTCTCATGCCTGCTAATTACAACCTTATTATTAGTACCTGCTGTGCCCGCGGCTTCACCCGCGTTTAAAGTTAATGTTATAATAGTTTACAGCCTTCCTCGATAAATGAGCTAGAACACTAAAAGAATTTTTCCAATCGGACCAGTAGTTCCCGAGATTAATACGCTTGTATTATAAAATAAAATAGATAATTAATTATTAATATATATAAGAAATATTTTCACAATTTTCCATCTAACCCAGCCTATTGCCCCGTGTCGGTCTGGGGCTTATAAAGAATGTGCCACCTGTTTCTTGACTAGCAGGTCGTACTAGGCGTCTAATGGTATATCGGGTTTTGGGTATGTGATTGTGTAGCCATTTGTCACTACTTTTTCACAAATTTTCATCTAACCCAGCCCAGTTTTATTTTTGGCTCCATGTGGTTAAAGGGGCCTGCTTTCCCTTTGACTCTGCCTACCCCTTCGAGGATTATGGGCGTAATGTTATGTATATATAAGCCTATAGCCCATTATAAAGAGCGCTTAGCCATACTCGTGTGAGGACAACAAGGCGACACAAAATGTTTCCAGTTTTTGAGATACCATTATATATATTTTTTTATACTACTGACTTAAAATATTACTTTAAAATATTTAACACATGTTTCGGTTTTAGTATATTCTAAAAATTACCTTGTATAAAATAAAAACATTCAAATTAGTCGAGCTGTTTTAGACTAGTGCGATAACAAACACCGTGACATGAGATTTTCTTTATTTTTAACCGACTTAAAAAAAAAAGAACGAGGTTCTCAATTCGACTGAAGGATTCGACTTTTTTTAGGATGATAATACAAGTACAAGGAGGATCAAAAGGGGCTTACGATTCTGTAATATATTTTGTTCGTGGTGCAGTTTCCTTAATAATTAATTGGTCTGAATGAATTCAGCAAACGAGAATTAAATTTATTATTCAAAATTATTAAAAAAAAAACCGCGACATTAATCACGTAAATCAATTCTCAAATTTACTTGAAAGTTATATTTACAACAAAAAAACGACGAAATTGGTCAAGAGATGGGAAGATCGTGGATCTTTTATCCCACTTTAACAACGGTGAACGACCAAGCGACAAAATGATACCTATGCAAAACATGAAACCGTACCTATATAAAACATGTTTAGGTATAAACAAAATCCATCGTTTAGTATTATAGCCGGCCTGCGCTGCCTCCCCTAAAGCCTACCAAAGCATCCGATCGGTTACCATCTCCTGCCATGACGTTGACGTGACCTTCAAATTGTCTCGCTTATCTTCAAAGATTTGTCAGCTTATGACGTCACTAGTTTGTATAGTCAAGTTACTAAATAATAAGCAGTTTTTGTAAAATTATACATCGTAGACTCAATATACCTAATTCAAAATTAATATAAATGGTGTCAAAATCCCTATCCCAGTTATAAAGCGAAGATTGCTAATATTTAATTATTAAACCGCTAATATTAGGCTGCCTCCATAGTAATGCCGGTTCTAGCCCTTGAGCTATTATATGCTCTGCACATAGTACACTTCCGCGAATTCAGGACCAACCGTCATTCTAGATTCTCAATAGAACCACAATATAAGACATGCAGTTTAAGATTACAATTAGCTACAAGGTAAGCTTCTTGGCTTTTGTCTATTTTTTTATTTTCCAACCAGTATTGTAGAACTCTTTCAATATTCAAATCGATAAAACAATAGGGGTATGTACTTATAACGAAACCTCATTATTTAGTAGGTGTTGGGATGCAGTGTGATAACTACCACCTGCGTCATTAAAACGTTTTCTTGAATCATTATTACACTTAAAGTGCTATTCTATGTTTTGCTAGTAATTAAATGATTTCATGAATAGGAACTAGTAAGCTACTAGGTACGTACCCTCGTGTCAGCCTGCGTCAGAGGCAAGGCAGAACGTCACAAGTATGAGCGGCGAGGCGGGAGGCTGCGCGGGCCGCGGTCGCCGCGAGTGCAAACAAACATTATGCTATTATGCAAAGGTGTCGGAGCCGAAAATATCAAGTAGGTAGTAGAAAAACAAGCCGTCGACGCGGCGGCGCTCGGCGCTGCTCGGCGGCACTGACCGCGCGGGGTGGTTAAACTTTCAAGGATGCGCCGCGCTCGCCGCGAGCTCCAATCATGACCGTTTTTTCAACACAAACTGCAGTCTCGATCTAGTTCCGCGTCCATCTACGAAAATCAACCGTCACGGCGCACGCCGCCGCCTCCTCGCGCAGCCTCCGCCTGCACCGGCGGCCGCCAGGCCGCGTGGCGGCACGACCCCTCTTACTCCGCTAATGGCAACAGGATCAACCTGAACCTATATATTACCTTGACTTGGCAATCAAAGAGAGAAAGGCCAACACGTAACCGCCTGTTGGGATACTCTGTGTACAGCCAATTGTAACAAACTGTTTTTGTAGGTAACATTTATTTAGACACGCCTAAATGGTAACTTCAATAATACATTAGGTATATTATGAATCAAGTATCCAAAGTGAGTAGGTAGATAGTTACTACCTTTTTAAAAATGTTTTAAAAAGGTAATAACTATTTAGATCTCATCGCACAAGATATGAATTTAGAGGATTAGGATTCTTTAAAATATATCTACACTCAAAAGTTAAGACCTTTCTCAAATAAAATAAATCCACAATTATTAAGTACAAATTGAAACATTCAATGTTCATATTTCACATCAGTGAAAAACAGAGATAAAAAATAAATTGATCCCATGCTTGTTACTCAGTCAAATGATATTTAGAGGACTATACTTTAGATCCAGTGTCACTGAGGGAACCAGTTTGTTTATTTCTTGTCAGGACCAAAATGGAACCAGGAATTTATTTGCTGAATGGAATGATTACCTTATTTTATTACAATCATAAATAATCATACCTATAGTAATATAATTATCAATATTTTGTATCTACATATTGATCTGGTTGAATAAACACGTTTATGGTAAGTTTTGACGGCATTAATGCAAACAAAAAAAAATGTAAAGTAGGAAAACGAGAATTAATTTTGCGCCTACCTACTTTCTCTATCTTTGGGAGATAGGTACTAAATTAATTAACATAAACATTACGTTTGCGGTATGAACAACTTGAATTTAGTGGAATTGTATAGATAACACTTACTCTCCGTAAGCACCTTCGCCCAGCACCTGGGCGACGAGCCAGCCCTCGACGAACTCGCCGCCGGCCGCCATGCCGCAGCCCGCGGCGCTCCACTAGCTCACCTGCAACACCGCACGCGTGAGCCCGATGCCACACGCCAGCCCCGGCGCCGCCCGACATGACCACGCCGCCATGCCATCACGTTACCACCATTTTACGTGACGTCCGAGACAAATCTCGCGAAATATGCCAAAAATAAAGATTCGTTTTACACGATCGATAAAGATTCGCCAATTAATTTTGTAGAGCACGAACAAATTCATTCTCCAATAGATTTTAAATGGCGGAAAGGCACGTGGAGATCGGCGAACAAAGCGATTGCCGAACATTGCGGTCGTCGGGTGGCGCCCGTTCACGAAATTACTTTCCCTGACGTGAATTTCTGCAATATTTTATACTCACTAAAATCGGTTTAAAACGGTAGTAAAACTTCGAGGCATATTTTCAATACCAAATGATTAAGATGAATGCAAAAACGTGAAAAGCAGCACTAACCTTTCTAGACACCACAGCACCATTTTGCCATTTTTCTTTCTGCGGTGAGCGGTCTTCCGTTTCGTTCATTCACCTACCAAAATGCTGGCAACGAAACGCGAACTGCTGTGCCGTTGCGCGCCGGCGCAACAAGACGAATGATAAAACTCTCAATTTCTGAACGTAAATGCTGAGGTGTCAAATCAATAGAATATTGGTGAGGGCGCAGAAATCGTTTTTTTTTTCATTAAATGAAAAAAAGAGACATCCAGAAATGAATTTATTGTAATATTCGTTAATTTAATCTTTTTACGTTATAGCTAATGTGTAAAATATATACTTATGTTAATTTATTAGGTTTCTATGGAGATTAAAAAATGTTAACTAAAATCGGACAACTATTAATTGTACATAGCTTTAAAGTGAACAAACGTACAGAATCGGGTCCGTAAGAATTTGACAGCCTGAGGTGGACAATGTTTATGAACGTTTTTCTTAAAGTTGTCTGTGCTCAGGCGGATGTTTGCGATACCTATTTGTGAATAATTTTATGGAGAATTTTCTGATTTCATCTTCAACGACATCAATCAGTCGTTGATTAGTATATTTTTCATTTGTGTCAAACGATTTTGGGTTATTTTTGCACCCCAAGCATTTGTTACAATGGTAAGTGTAACTGTTTTTATAGAAAACAAGTTAGAACAACAATAAAGAGTCTTAATTATATATTCTTTGTTCTAGGCTGGATACTCCGAAGATCAGTTAGCAGGTAAGTAATCGTCAGTTTTCAAAACAACATCATCGATTCGTTCGCATCCGATAAGAGTAGTGTACAAACTACATGCTCTTCGAAGACAAAACTGGTCTTGCGAGCTGCATGTACCGTAGGTACGTAGGGTGAGGTGTGTCGCGTCGTGAGTCATGTCAATCAACGTCTTTACCGAAAGCGGCGGCTATTGCATGCGCCCTAGTTTCCTTATAAGGTAGGTATTTTAAAACGATTCTGGTGTCGGGTCCGCGGCCGCAGTGCAGCCCTGCTCGCCCGGCCCGCAACATGTTCGTGTATGACCCACCCACCAAGCTCAGGCTTACATCTGTAGAAGGTATAAAACCCCCAAAAACGTTGATTGATTCATCTTGGTTTCGGTATCTAATAACCCATTACTTGATGTTGAAAGAATTTCAGGAGGCGTTTCAATTATTCGATTCGCGCGGCGACGGCAAGATTCATGTGGCGCAAATCGGAGATGCCCTGCGGGCTCTGGGACAAAATCCCACTGAGTCTGATGTCAAAAAGTGCACACACCATCTAAAACCAGATGAGAGGATATCCTTTGAAGTGTTCTTGCCCATTTACCAGGTATGTGTTGTATTTCATAGCTATTACTTGTGGCCATGGCCAACATGAATGAGCAATATGTGCTTTTACATACCCTCTGACCCATTGTAGGTACCTACATTTGTTTATTACAAAATCATTAAAAGTATTAAGTATTTTGGTAATTATTTTATACAATACATTCTTTCATTAAGCTAATAAATTATTCCATCTCAATGCAGTTTAAGAAGCTTTATTGCTGCTAGGACTCTGCCTAGCCCTCTAACAATTGCAGGCGTTATATATGTTAACTCAAATGAGATCAATTGATTATTTTATTTTTGAAACAATATTTTTGTAAATTGTTTCCACAACATAATTTGGACCAGTAGCACAAACTGATAGACAGTTTGAACTCATGTAATTGTCACTATCTAGCTAGGTCATCTTGGAAAATGTTGAGGAGGCCTATGTGTCAACGGACACGCTGATCGGAACTGATGTGCAAAAATAACTATGTAAATAGACTTTAAGTTGTCAGCAATAAAGGCTTATTGTTATAATTATATTATAAATTGTCACTATAACACATAGACCTGTTATGGAGCATGTTCTACTGGACACAGCTCCCAAGTATTAGCCCTTAATTTGTTGTCTTTTCTATTTCGTCTTGCCTGTGGTTATGAACGAAGTCATAATAAGACTGTCTATTACTATACAATAAGCGTGACGCAAACCTTAGTCACTCAAAAAAAATATGTACTTTATCCACATAGTGATAATAATTTTATCCTGATTGTGAAGGTGTAAAGAAGGCAGTAGAGGTTTCTCATGCTATTCTTCCAGGATTGCTTCTATTGACAAACCAATTTATGTCTTACTTTTTGCTTCTATACAAAATATTGTTAATGGTTCTTAAAATTTCATAAGGTAGCACCATTTAGCCTTTAAAAATTCATATTCTCTCAATGTCACCCGGGATCGCCTCTGTAAAAATTCAGATTTCCATTTTTTTATGGAGGAATGAGGTGCACCATATATATAGTAGAAGAGCCTGTAAATATTTTTCAGAATGTATTTGATATTGCTGAAAATAGTTTAGTGATTGTATATATTTGTTGATTTAGCCCCATTACTCTCTGGGCAGGTTTACACTTCTATATCGGACAAAGATATAGAAGCATACAATTGTTTTTTTTACAAAAAGATATCTTTTAGGTAATCTGAATCACTTGCATGAAATTGATGCCTATGTCTGACATCCATAGTGCCATCTGAAGTGAACCAAAAATCAGTTTACGCATTTTAGTATGGCGAGTGGATATTCCATTCTATTCTATTTTCGTCTAAACTGTGGATTTGAATACCAGTAGTGAAAAATATTAATGACATGACTATGTTCATTTGTTCTAGGGGGTTACGTATGTCATGTACATTTGTTTCACTTTCTATAGCAAATTTTTATGCTACATGGGATGCTAAGTTTGATTGTACAACCTGGGTCTAAAGAATGGATTATTCCACTTTGCCCCACCAAGGCGCTCCACTGGTGGGGCAAAGTAATTCATTATGTGTTAATAGACAGGTGGTTAAACTTGTGTTTTCGCAATATTCAGGCGATATCGAAGGCGCGCAGCGGCGACACCGCTAATGACTTCATCGAAGGTCTGCGTCACTTCGATAAGGACGGTAATGGGTTCATTTCCTCGGCTGAGCTGCGCCATCTGCTCTCCACACTCGGGGAGAAATTAAGTGACGATGAGGTGATTATGTTGAAGGACCACATTTTTTTGTTAGATTTTTCATGATGATTATTCCGAGATAGTTCACCTAAACATGGCAGACAATATGGGATTGCTTGTATGGTATGTGTTAGTATATAATTTTGTGATGGTACTCATTTTTATGTCATAAGATGATTGAATACAATTGTTATTTTAATTACTATATCTTCTATATACTTAATATAAAATATCATGTTGATCTGAAACTTAAATAGAATGTGCCAATTGTGTTCCTTGTCTAGCATGTCGTAAAAGGGGACTAATGATATATTGGGTTTTAGGTATGTGATTGTGTAAGCGATGAGCTAGTCACTTGTCACAATTTTTTCACAATTTTCCATCCAACCATGACCACTTTTATTATTGGTTGATTGTGGTTAAAGGGGCTTACTCTCTCGGACTATGCCTACCCCTTTGGAGATTACGAGCGTGACGTTATCTACGTATGTATAAAATATGTAAATTAATTACATGTTGCAATCTAGAAGTGGTCCCTGTTTTGGTGTTGTCAAGGACAGGTCTCTTCTTAGCATAGTAACAGATGGTTTCAATGCAAAGTTAATAGCCATTGACTTGCCCGCAGGTGGAGCAGCTGCTGCAGGGGCAGGAGGACTCCCAGGGCAATATTAACTACGAGAATTTTGTTCACGTCATCATGCAGGGCTGAATTACCGCCGTCGCCTAAAGCATTTACATTTAATCATAATTTTATTATTTATGCCAACTGTATAATTCCCTATGATTTCCATTTAAAGTTATTCCAAAATTGTTAGATGTAAGAAATTTTTATATTATGTATAGTAATTGTACATGAACGTACAAATTTATGAATAAGGAACTGAAATAAAGTATATTTGAGATTGTGAATGAGTGCATATTATTTATTTTCCTAATATAAATGCGATAAGCCTTTCTTTCCTGTTGCTCCCGCATGTATTTGCCCCCGGAGGCAAATGGAAATGAAAATTCCCAGCTTCCACCGCGGCGACTGGGAAGTTGTGGCCCATTTTTTTTTTTTTTTTTTTTAGTTGGGGAAACGTCCACGAGACGTCACCCACACCGCCCTCTGCTCGGGGAAGCAGAGGGCGGTGTGTCGGACTCGAACCGACTAAAACCCCTAAGTGGCCTCCCGCGGCGCAGTTCCGGAGGAGCCGGTATCCCCACTGTCGGGACTATACGACAGCTCCTCCGGTAGTGCGCATGCCGCGCTGCGCGGCTCACCTCGCGCGGCGGTGGTCGATGCTGTGCAGCCCACGCCATCAGTCGTCGGATGCACAGCACCGAGCACGCGCGCGCGTCGAGACATGCCAGGCCACCCAGTATGTCTCAACTACTCCGCCCAGGATTCAGACGCCGATCGTCCCCGTGACCGGCGTCGTGGGCCCACTCTTGCGCTGTGCCTTCTGCTAAGCCAGAGGGCACGCGGAGAGCGTCTCGTCAGAGGTGGCCGCCTTCCGCCCGGCGACCTAAATTGAGGGCAGAGCCCTGTCGTCACGGAGGGAGAGGAGATCCCTCCGCGACCCACCACAACGCAGCGCAGTGCGCCCCTTTCGGGTTGCCGAGGATAGGGAGGCGAGCAACGACACACTCAGCTCCTCCTCTTCCTCGGCAATCCTAGTCCGGCCGCAGGGGGCTGCGGCCGGTGCCGCAACTGCTCGGTGGGAAATGCCGACCAGTCGCAGCTCGGGGTCTCTCTTAGCTTCGGCCCTGTCCTGCACCAGGGCCTACTAAGCCCCCCCGGTACGCCAAACCGAAGACCCCAGCGGGGGGGAAGTTGTGGCCCCTGCTTCAGCTTCGCTATACATTGCTTTCTCCCTCGTAGAGAATTAATAGATAAAACAACTTATACAAAACCTGCCTCTAATTAGACGATATCGTCCAGGCTATTGAGACAGCGGCTTAACATTGTAATTATTTATTAAAATAGTACTTTAAAAAAAATTAAACGGAAGATGAAGTACATACAAAGAATATTTTACATTTTGAATAGGATTTTTAGTTTTTATTCCGGCAATTAACAAAATACTTATTAACTATAAACAACATACAAAATGTCTCACTGTTCCACTTTGCCCCACCAAGCCGCCCCACTAGTGGGGCAAAGAGGAACGCCTTAATATAATCTGCCACACTAGAGTCGGCACATTCGAGTTTGTCTAGGTGGGTTTCCTCATAATTGTAATATTTTTCTATTTAAGTTTTATGTAACTCCTTGGCATAGGTCTCTAATGAAGTTCACTGAGTACAAACCACTGAGGCCTTTACAGAGGAGGCGTGTGTTACCCCGGTCCACAGGTGACCAGCTGTCATTTTGATCTCTGTGGTGGACTCCCTGGTACTGTCTCGTGGGTACCTGGTACCATTCTACCACTGCTGGCCTGCCCATCTCTGCTTCTGTAGATCTATTTGGGTTAGATTGGGTAAGAATGTCGGTAAGCTTGCATGCATTGTCTATCATCAGCAACCTACACTTGTACCTAAACGTTCGACTGATTATAGAACACGTTATTCATACTAATCCAGTAGGTATTGTAGCATATATTTGTAACCACCTCTGGCTACAGATGTGCACGACATCCTCTCATTCAGCTATTTGCAAATAGCTCAGTGAGTCCCGTATGCAGGTACCAACGAGCCGCAAATAGGAAATTACAAAAGTTAACTTGTGTGATTAGGCAAGAATAAAAGACGCAGTACTTGCGGCAGGTGGGGGCCGCGGCGCTTCCTGCTCCTCGCAAGTCCCAGCGCGTGCCTTTGTTTGCGTCCGCGCCGCCGCGCCCGCGCCGCCCGCGCGCCTGCGGCCCGCGACCATTAGGCGCGCTGCACAAACACTGGCGTGCAGGACCTTGCTGCCGCTGGATCCTTGGATGAAGTTAGTTCATGTTTGGTTTAGCTACAAACCTTAATGATGCCAAATACATCTACGATTTAAAAATAGTCTCAGCGTTTATAGAGAGGTATCATCACCAGGCTTTACCTCTCATTAACTGTGATAGATAGACAGTTGAAATTTTCACAGATGATGTTATTCTATTGCCGCTTTAACAACAATAAAAACACATTTACTTAAAATAAATAAATAATCATGGCGCTCCCATACAACAGACGTGATTTTTTGCCATGGTAAGGAACCCTTCGTGCGCGAGCCCGACTCGCACTTGGCCGGTTTATGTGGTTGTATTTTAACTTATGAACAAGATTGACAGAAATAGTAGGACACTCTTTCTGCCAATCTTGTCATGTATAATAGATAGGATGTGGATCTCTAATGTCGTCGTCGTTGTCTATGTGTGCTGTAAGTGAAATGTCATGTGGAGCATCGGAAAGGCACAAAGTCTAGTTAGAGGGGTGGAGTCCTTCTTTTTTTCACGTCCGTGAATAATAATAAAGATAATTATTTGCTAAATTGCAATTAATTCTTAATTTTATTAACTATCTATCGCAGACTCGATTAAGATGGATGCGTGATGCTATTGTCATCACTGCAAACCGTGCTTTGTGTAGGCCGTTTTAGTGACATTACTCACAGCGCCTAATCCACGGAGGTTAACTCTATTATAGGCTAGGAGCGGTCAATCGGTCCCGCGCTGCGATCCCGCTCGGTCGTCCCAGCTCGTGCAGTCAGTGTCGCGTGCGTGCGAGTGTGAGATGCGGCGCGCGCAGAGGGCGTGGGCGCAGCTGCTGCTGGCGGCGCTGGCGTGGGCGGCGGCGCGTGCCTCGCTGCTGCCGCTCGAGGCGGAGGAGCTGCGCGCCAGCGTGGGCGGGTTCGCCGTCATGAACTGCCACTTAGATTTCCCCTTCGGCAACGAGATACCTTACCACTTGCAGTGGGATAAAGATGTAAGTTTCATATATGTATTGGTTTATTGACTTTTATGCATGCCAACACTATTTGGTAGGTTTTATCTGGTGATAAGATGCTGTTGACGAAGATAATTTAGCTCTCTTAATCCCATTGCATTAAAAGTATAAATGTAGTTAATGTATCGTTTACAGGAGATTTATTTTATCGATCGTAGTTGTCTTCTGTGTTTTACATTATCTGCGTTTTCCAACTTCTAATATGTATGGAATCGAGCTATATAACTAAAAGTGGCGGGACGGAAAAGTCAGAGGTTTTTAAATATGTACTTAAGTATATTGATTTTGTTTCATGTAAAATATCCTAGAGCGCCTTTTGTATTTAAGCGCCCCTAGGCATGTGCCTAGTTAGCCCAAAATACAATCCGCCACTCAGCCAAAATATAATCGGCGGAGATTTATGTGAAATAATGTTAGCCAGCCTGGCTTTCTTTTAGATAGACTTCATTGACTTAAGTATACTTAATAAACGTAGTTTAGCAGGAAAATAGTATCCCATGTTGGATTAGGTTTAAAAAATAATGTGCCAACTGTGTTCCTTGCTCAGCATATCGTAAAAGGCGTACCTATAATGGTGTATTGGGTTATTATTTAGGCAACGAGTTAGCCACTTGTCACAACTTCTTCTTCTGACCTATCTCGACTTTGTACTCAATTTTTCATTAAACTACTCAACATCCATTTACGGTTCCCACCTCGGAATACTTGATTTTAAGTGAGTGTGCTCATGGTATGTTTGTTGAAACATTAACTCTTTCTATATGGTTCAAATAATTTAAGTATATCAGAACCTTAAATAAAGATATATTTTATATTTAAATAAGCACGCCATTAAACGAGCCCGAGCCGAGCGAAAGACGATATGAGTATAATGTGGGAGTGGATAGCTTGATGACGGCTGTCCGAGTCCTATGGAAGAGGATAACTTGATACTAGCAAGAAGAAGGGGTATGACTGACCCATAAACGATGCATGAGCAGGGAACGGGCGGCGCGGCTTCTGACATTACCTTATCTAAATGCAGAGCAATCTTCAGATTTGTCAACTCGCTGATAAAGTGTAGGGCGAGTGATGAGCGATTGGGAATTAAACAAAGCGTTAATTGGACAGGGACAACAGTGTTGTTTTATTGACACTTAAAGTAACATGGAGGTTGTTAAAATTGTAAACACGTTCAGAAGCATGCTCCGGTGGTTCGGACATGTGGAAAGAATGGATGATGAAAGATTGACTAAACAGATATACAATCCGAAAGTAGAAGGATGTAGGAGCCGCGGAAGGCCCAGGCTCATCTACCACGACCAGATTGGTAGTGTGTTAACAGAAGGTGATGTTAGGAGCCGTAAAAATCTTAGAGCTTGTATGAAAAGGATCATGTATGTAGAAGAAGCAATTAAGGCGTGAAGGGGGCGTTCGGTTCTCTCTGCCTCTGTGAAGTTTAGTTTGGTTTAGTAGAGACGTTGAGATGTAAAGGAAGTAAAGAAGGCGCGCGGCGCGGGTGCCGCGCGCTGCGGACGCACGTCACCCGGGCCGTGCCGCGCGTAGGCCGCGCCGCGCTCGCCCGGCGGTCGCCGCGCGCGCTGCTCGCGTCATCGCGCGTCCTGTTCTTGAGCCTTGGCCTAGGGTTGACAGATATTCTGTAGAGTTCCTTACCTCAAAAGAAAAAATAATCGTCACAGGATCACCGGGTTGGTCTGCCACTCAAAAGGAATGTAATGTTTTCCTTGCTACATATTACTATAATTTGCCTATAGTCATGGGCGTATGCCCATGACTATGTATGTATGTACGTATGTATCCTACATAAATACATAGTACATATCACGCCTGATAAGATATTGTCAATACACTTTTTTAGCCTACTTCTAAAAAGGAGGAGGTAAGGTATGGTCCCTGATTGCTCGAAGACGTCTGGACCGATATTTCGAGAAATTATTATTTTTTAAAAGGGTATAATATACTACATTATATTATCTAAAGGGTATATATATTTCCCAGGCGGTTCTTTTGGCACTAAGTCAGTATCCTAAGATGGTCAATTGTAATAGGGACAATAATATGTTTTATTTATTTTCTAAAAAGATTAAAATATTTGCGTTTAGTTCTCATTATCTTATAATATTGAGCTGATGTTGAAAAATATTACACTTTTACTATGTAGGTATTATGATGAGTAACTGGATAAATTTTAATTATGATAGGCTCGTTTAAACCGCTACTTATGGTCCTAGTTATTAATGTGATCTGATGATGGAAGCTACAACTTCTTGTCATTAATGCAAAAGTCAAAGTCAAAGTAAAAATATTCTTAAGGAACACTTCTAAATAGGCAAAAAGAGATATAAAAATATGATTCTACCACCGGTTCGGAACGTTGTATCTACCGAGAAGAACCTGGCAAGAAATTCGGTAGGTACCTACTCTTTTCAACAACAGTATTAACAAAGTTGTATGAATCATATTTAACTTTAAACCATGTTTCAAAGTGGGCTTGGTGTAAAATAAGAAAGTAAAAATGTATAATTACTAGGAAAAAATAAAAATAAATAAAGAGCTTGACCCGACCTGAGCAGTCCAGTCCCCAAAGGTGGCACCTGTTCCCAAGTATGACGTCAGCCATCGCTTCACTCTAGCATATTTTAGGGAATGTAACGACCCGCTAAATAGCGCCACCACCCCAGCGACATTTTAGTGAGCATGACTCTTCAAGTTAGTCAGAGACGTAAGGAATAAAAATATAATAATAACAAGCCATGTCATATAATTAAAAGTCAGTGAATGATTACATAAAATTGTGATTCAATTTCATCATAAAACAGGAGAATTTAATTTGACAACAACAACAACAACATAAAATCACGCCCACAATCCCCGAAGGGGTAGGCAGAGTCAAAGGGACAGCAGGCCCCTTCAACCACATACAGCCAAAAACAAAACTGGGCTGGGTTAGATGGAAAATTGTGAAAAAGTCGGGACAAGTGGCTAGCTCATCGGTTACACAATTACATAGATATCTACCCAAAACCCGATATACCACTAGTCGCACCACTAGTAAATGTTGTTCGATTAGTGATATCAATAGACTCATTGTTCACTGTAACTGTTCTATTAACTTGCTTAACACTTGGCATTGAGAACTTTACTTACACATTTTGTTATCTTTGAATCTAGTAATAAATTGTTGGTTGAGAACCAATGTAGGACTTGATCGAAACTTTCGATCAAATCCTACATTGGTTTCGATTGTTTGATTGAACGTATTATTTACGTCTATGAGGATTTAGGGTTTAAGCTAGTTCTTATTCTTTAAAATTATTTTGGTGAATGAATCGGGAATCTTCATTTCAGCCTACTGGACAATTAAAATTATAGTAAAATAAAACTAAAAATTTATGACAAATTATTTTTTTGCAGTAGTTACAGTCTTTCGCTTTTTGTTTTGCATAGCGCGCTTTAGGCGCTTATCTCTGTCATTTTCAGACTTCTGCGCGCGCATATCCTTCTCATACGAGATGCACTCATGGAAGACTTCCTCATAATGTACCATGTTTTTTTTTTTACCTGAGGAATGCATTTACGCACCGTCCAAGTAAACCTAAGTTCGGCCTACGAGTGATGTGTCGGACTCAGAGGTTTGGGAAAACACTCACTACTACCGACACTAAACCTCACGGTGGTCATTCTTCGGCGTGGCGCAGATTCCAAGCTCCCCACTGCGGGACTCATCATGTACCATCTACTTTATTCTACTGTTAAGTAGTATTTGATACTTGCACCCTTCTACAAAGCAAAAAGTATATAAATGAAGTATATGGCGGAATTTCTGTGCCTGCATGTCCGTTTGTAATAACTGTTTTTTTCTGCAATTACCACCTGCCACAGGCTTCGTCCGCACAACAATCGGTCGCAATAACCTGTTGTTGCTTTTGATACATTTGAACTAAGTTGAATCATCCGGTAGGTACTCTCCACACCCGCCGCTAGCCACGGAATGTTGACAATGCGGTTGGTTGTGTCGACCAGTAGACTGCTTGTATAGTGTATTCTAAGCAGCCTGGTGTGCGCCACCCAGGTCCGTTTGTTGCGCTTTGTGGCATTGTGGCGTTCGAAGCGCGCGCCGCGTTGCCAGCACGGCCGACCATGACCGGTTCAATCAGCCTTCCGACCCATTACCACAAACAAATCTTTGGCTGAATGCCGAAAAAGACTGATTTAACTATAAAAAATGTTGCTCGTGAAAGTCTGTAATAACATGTATTTAAATAACATCGATGGGTCACTACCTCCTTTGCCGAAAGACAGATCATAATATGTATGGGGCAATAAATATAATTATGTGACTGGGCGATCGGCGACCTCATTATTTTGAGTTGAGTTGCGGTTTGTTTGTCGAGTACGCAGCAAGTAGGTAACCTTTTGCTAATACTCGTTTACGTAAATGCACATGTAGGTAAGTACATTAATCCTTCCATGAATGCTTCTACCCGCCTATTAATAGAGTAGCATTGAGTTACATCATCTGCGAGGACACAAGATTTGTACGCACATAGTTGCCTTTTATACGCATATTTAGTTCTTGTGTCTCGGCGTGGATGTCAAATCAAAATTGGTCAGTATAGCGTATCCGTGTGCGGCACCGGGCGCCGGGCACCGCGGTGGCGCGAGGCGCGAGGTGGAGCCGGCCGCGTGGGAGCGCGCCGCCACTCGACACGGCTCGAGTGCATCGTCAAGTGATTTCTCACGGTAGCGCCCGCGTCGGCCGCCCCAACGGCCTCCTCCTGTGTACCTTGTGTTGTCATCATACCTACTACTCACAGATATAACATAGTGACATTTAGTATGGGAAAAGTTATAAACACCAGCTGTAGGAATCATGACTTAATAAACCAAATTATAAGTAGTAGGTATTTAATTGTTAAGTTACAAAGTCTTATCACCAGATATATTTTTACCTAGGGTTGCCATCCGTCCGGGTTTCCCCGGATTTGTCCTAGTTTAGAGGGCATCCGGGGAGCGTATGGGCGGGGCTTCATTTGTAGTCCGGGTTTAAAAATGTAAAGTGTGTGTGTGTGTGTGTGCCCGCACGCCGCATCAACCGACTGACAGACCCGCTAAATTCATCATCATTTTCAACTGTATTTTATTACAATGACTATGTTTAAAATAATCTGTTGATATGTCCGGGTTCTGGGCTCTAAAATCCGGGGTTTTCACGCGTTTTGTCCTGGTTGGCAAATTTTGGAGATGGCAACCCTATTTTTACCTAGCTAAATCCAGAAATTTGTTGCAGATTTATTTTTGTAACTTTTATTTTTATTGACTGCCTACCCCTCCGGGGATTATGTTATGTATGTATTTTTATGGATAGTCGTAGATATTTAACAATATTTGCTCGTTAGTGTGTACCAAGTTTTACAAGTGTTTAATAAATAATTTAATATTAATATTTTATTTATTCACCACCCGCCTTTGGTTTCTAAGCGAGGATGCGGCACGTAGCGCGTTGCGTACCTAATAGCGTGGCGCGGGGAGCGCGCAGTGGTAGCGGTATCACGAGGTGCAAATTAATTTTGCCTCATACCGTAAATTTCGATCGCTTCAGTCAGCATATTTCTATTTATTTATTATTTTATTTGATTGCCCACGTAACAGTACAAGATTTAGAGGGGATTTTACCATTTCGAGTTATTAAGTAGAACTAACATGCTCGTTGCCTACACGAACAAAAATCCAATGGGACTTGTTCAATAGCGCTTGTTCATTAGTCTTTCCAATACACTTAGGTATGGATGTCAGCTTTTAAGAAACATGTGCAACAAATTGATGTTATGCGTGTGTTGGACGTAATGCACTCAATCTACACTTGTAACGATTCAGGACCATACGTAAACTACTTACTATTAGAGTTGTTGTTGTCGTCTCATCCCACATAATGATTACGACCCTCAGCGTTAAGGAGGCCTACTTATGAGAAACCCGCGTTCATCTATGCGTCATGCAAACGAGTAGGTACAGTCTGTATCGTGTAACTGATACCTGTGGCTACAAAGTCACATTGCAGTCAGCTCGACACTACGTAACGCGGTAACGTTCGGTATGCGTCGTAAGTGTGATAAATGTGTCAAGTGAGAAACCCATTAATGTTTCAAGGCGCACCGCTTGCTCTCCGCGCGTCTCATGCTCAAGTAATTAGAATACGGCACCGCGGCAAGTGATGTCTTCCTGCCAATTACGAGGCTCGGCGTGCAGCGTGCGGGCAGCGCGCGCGGCCCGCGGCTGCGCCGAGCGCGTGCGGGTGCGCCTCGCGCGCGCACCGCGCACCGCGCACCGCGCACTGACGCGCGGAATGATACTGTAACAGTAATGATCTGCCGCATAACATGTAGTCAGAAATCTTACCTATGCTATGTATAACATTCTAAAACGCATCAAATAGATGATAGCTCATACTTATTTCTGTGTAATCGTTTCCTTTTATACGATTTTACGCTCGTATATATTATTATCATTTATGTACCTCGTATTTTAAGTTAGGAAGTACAATAATATGTATAAAATGAAAGAGGTCACTCATTGAAGAGTCAACATTTTTAATCTAGTCAGAGACATTCAATAGTTCCACTTTCCTCTTTTTGGCATTTTCATTATTAGATTTGTATTGTGTTTGAATATTACTTAATTACAGAGCGTCAGAGGCTTAGGCTTAGACTTAGTATAGAATAGAAAACCAACTTAGTTTTATGAGCAGTCTTGAATCGGAAGAAGATTGAAATGGACGTGCAAGATTTTTGCCTATATTCATAGTTGGCAATGGTAGAGAGAGGTCTGGCAGCGTACTGAACTCTTGCATCAAGATGTGCTCTGAGGCTGCGGCGCGAGGCGAGGCGGCGCGTGAGCGCGGGCGGGCGGGGGCGGCCGCAGCGAGCGCGCGCCGCGTGCGCAACCGGGTCGCGGTGCGGTGATGCAACTCCGCTGTGGCCGCGGCCGGTTTTATTAAATATTTGACACAGGATCTCGCCTCTAAAGCAGCTTCTTTTTATTACCGACCGGGCAAGTCTAATTCACGGTGATTGTAGCAAACGCCTCGTTGAAACATGACAATATATGGACATACCTACCTACTTTTGCAGTTTGTTTACTGTATTTACTACTTGAGTCGTTATCTACTCGTATTTCTCATATACAACAAATACAAAATACAACAGAATAATAACATACTGTCTTAAAAACGGTAAGTTATGGATATCGTAGGCTAAGTAAGATCAATTTTGTATTGGGCGCTGCGCAAACGTTGCCACTTTTCGTTGCTGACACCCATAGATTTAGAATTTTTTGACTACGCAAATAGTTACTGTGGTGTCATGTAGCGGCGATCAGACACAGTCGCCAGTTGCTGCACTACTTCTGGTCACTGGTAACGTACTTAAGGAAATTTGTTAATGTTGCTTGTGTCTTCAACTTTGGTTTGCAGTTGGGTACTGACGCTGAACAATTGTTTGATCGGCGACAAATACCTACCTACATACTTATCAAGTAAAAGCAACAAGACACAAAATATGTTTACGCTGCGTAGGAAGTGATTGATTTCATAATGGTTATATAGATATCAAATCATGCAAGAATGTATAGCGTTACTGCATGTTCGATCAACGTCATACATACATAACATCACGCGCATAATGTTGTGGTGTGCTCGCCACACATTTGGTAGATTAAGTCCGCCACAAGACACAAAAGTCCATATTTGTGCAACGCCTAAGGGTTTTGTACGCTTGGAACTACAAATACAATTTATTTAATACATGTACGTTGTGTGCAGGGCGAAACGATATTCTCGTGGTACAGCGGCGACGGGGCGGCGCGCGTGGCGGACCGCTGGGGCGGGCGCGTGCGGCGCGTGACGGACGGCCGCCTGGGGCTGGGCCGCGGCTCCATCAACGTGAGCGCCGTGCGCGAGACCGACGCCGGCCTCTACCGCTGCCGCGTCGCCTTCCCCAACCGCACGCCGCCCGAGCGACACAACGGCACCTTCTACCGCCTGGATGTCGACGGCACGTACCGATTAACACATCTTCACCTTCAAAGGACATCCACCTTACTCCGTTTACATCTCTAATCATTATTACATCTCTCACAATATTACAGCTTATTATATCACAAGCCATAAGCAAAACTTGGCACCTACATACAACCCGTCGGAAATATCTGCAAACCTGGCTTAATGACGTAATTCAAACTTAAGCGTCGGCGCTTACGTTGGCAACGGTACTGGATAGGCGAAAACGGGGCGAGGTGCAAGGAAGCGCGAGATCGCAGATATTTCCAACGGCTTGTATTGTCTAACATTAAAATATTGATATGGCGTACGCCATATCATAATTTTACTTGTAAATTAAAGCAAAGTACAAATTGCATAGATATGTACTATTTATAAGGGAGATATCCACGGGCATAGGAAACAGTAGGCAGGGTCAGAGCAGCATCTGATCGGGCAGTGGCGCGCGGTTGCAGGCGGTAACTTGATCGTGACGCCGCCCATGAATGTGACGGTGCTGGAGGGCGAGCGCGCCGAGCTGGAGTGCCTGCCCAAGAGCGCGCTGTGGACGGTGGAGTGGTTCCGCGGCGGGCAGCCGCTGGGCGCGCTGCCGGAGCTGGCGGCGCGCGCGCAGCTGGCGCCCAACGGCTCGCTGGTGCTGCGCCAGGCCGTCAGCACCGACCCCGGCGAGTTCGAGTGCCGCGTGCGCGACGCCGATGGCCAGCTGCAGGTCGCCAGCGCCTTCCTCGATGTGCAATGTGAGCTACTCGCTTTGATTTACTCTTTAATACTCTTTTGATGCATTCGCATAAATCAGGATCATTTCGAACGGGTCCCAATAAGAAGCAAGGCATAAATAATGTCGACTTATGAGTGGCTCGGGTGTGATATCAGTAGGTGGCGTATCGTGCCTAGGAAGTCTATTTATTCATTAAGTATTCCGCGGGCAACGACCTCATTTTTCTGCTTGTCAAAATAATAACAGTAGATAAGTATGTAGATCCGGTATGCTGCGCGTGGGCCACAGAAGTACCTAAGTTTTACAGATGTGTTAATAAGGAGAAGTGAAAATAAAATTACGCTTTTCAAGAACACTGCTTTATTATGTACTCCATATAGTTACAGTTGAATAAAACTTACTGCGCGCTTGGGGCCTATTCATAATTATGTTACATACATTTTAAAAAATATCACTTACTCGGCTTAAAATGTATCTACTCTCTCCTCCTAGTCATATTTGTCAGACCATCGCAAATGTGACCTCATATTTTTTAAATTTTACATCTAAATGTATAATAATAATGTTCTAACCGATATCGGTCACGGCGGCCAATCCCAACGAGATTAGTTAACTGGTAAGGAGATATTATAGTCCGGTGAGATGGCAATTCGACATGACCGGAGAGAGGTCAGGCGCAGGACCAACGGCTTAACGTCATATTCGAGGCACGCTTTTTGAAACACCTGCTTTTTCTTTGCTGTAATTTCAATATTAAAATAGCCAGCAATTTTCGCCCCGACCCGGGATTTGAACGGACCTCTTGGTTCTTACGCGGCGCATGGTACCACTAGACCAACGAGGCAGTCAAAAAAGTCTAAATGTATACTTTGTATTTATAAAATAGTTTAAACCGTATGATCATAACTATTTATCTTAAGTCTTTTGTTGATTTTGTACATAGCCGGTACAACATTCGTTAGTCTCTGAACTCTGATTGATCGAGATCGAGATGAAACATTACACCCATTATATTGTTCTAATGACTTTTATTCATATGATTATCAGATAAGGCGAAAGTAGTGTATGCACCAGAAGAGCGCTACCTGCCGTACGGCAAGCCGGCCAGCCTGGACTGCCACTTCAGCGCCAACCCGCCGCTCACCAACCTGCGCTGGGAGAAGGACGGCTTCCTGTTCGACCCGTATAACGTGCAGGGCGTGTTCTACAGCCGCAACGGCAGTCTGCTCTTCAACCAGGTGCGCCCGGCGCTTAATATATTGGCCTGTTCACGACTCCGGTGTAAGCGGCGAGCGCGTGGGCGGAGCGGTGACAACAAGCGGCGCGTTGTGCTCGCCACGACTCGGCAGCAGTTAGTATAAAAGCCTCGGTGTTCATTACCGGCCCAAATCATCTTATACAATGTTATTTTTAGTACATACAAAAACCTAAACACAGGTCAAATATTTTATTCAAAGAATCAGTAAAAGAAAATTATAATGCTATCTCAAAAACTTACGAATTTACAAGCACGAGTATGGTTTTGATTTCTTTTACGATGTTTACGCCTATTAGAAATAATGCGTACGGGAGTAAACGACCTTGTGACAAGTGATGCGCACGCGCCATACAGTGTTTAGTGGGTGTATAAAAAAAAAAAATAATTTGGTATACGTATACTAAATACTACTTTGTATATTTGATAGTTTTGAAATGTCCGCTCGCCGCCCCGCGCTAAGCTGCCGCTCGCCGCGGCGAGCTCGTGAACGGGCCGTGCTACCAGTACACAGTAGTCGTCGAACGATCTTTGTCGTCCGAGCGTATGTAGCGAGTAGCGTCTGACCGTGTGTGTCGTGCAGGTGGACGAGTCCCACGAGGGCGTGTACTCGTGCACGCCGTACAACGCGCTGGGCACGCAGGGCGCGTCGGGCGGCGTGCGCGTGCGCGTGCAGCGGCCGCCGGCGCTGGCGGCGCGGCCGCACCCGCTGTACGTGGCGCGCCTGGGGCACGCGCTCACGCTGCCGTGCGCCGTGGCCGCGCAGCCCGACGCGCTCGCCCCCGCGCTCGCCTGGAGCCGGGTACGTGGCGCCCACCAGCGTCTACAGTGGCTGATCACCACAGGAGGCCTCGCTTAGTGTCGCTATAAATATCAAAATTTACTTATATCACTTAAAGCGACACTAAGCGCTTAAAATATTTGCTATAGTTTAAAGTCGCCAGAAGTGCGGAGATACTAGAAAACTAATTTAGAAGAGGGGCCTCCCGTACCTTTCCGATGTCATAAATGTGTTTTCCGAGTGTCGTATCAGGTATTCGTTCGCAGTCGAACGATCGACACGATCGATCGAAATGATAATGTTACAGAAGGACGGTAGCGAGCTGCCGGTGGGGCGGCACTCGATCGACGGCGGCAACCTGACGATCTCGGACGTGGCCGAGGAGGACCGCGGCGTGTACGTGTGCTCGGTGAGCAACGACGCCGCCGCGCTCAGCGTGGAGGCCGAGCTGCTGGTGGAGAACGTGCCGCCGCGCGCGCCGCACGACCTGCTCGCCGCGCCCGGCCTCTCCACCGTGCACCTGTCCTGGGCGCCAGGTGGGTCCGCGCCGCTCGCCCGCGCTCGCCGACGCGACATGCGACCGCATTCACGATTTAATTTTGCCCTTGAAGCAGGTCACAACGGGCTGGAGGTGGATTACACGGTGTGGTACCGCGCGCGCACCGACAGCGAGTGGCGCACGATGAAGATCCTGTCGCGCGGCGTGACGGACGCCACGCTCGTGGGCCTGCAGCCCGCCACCGACTACGAGCTGCGCGTGCTGGCGCAGGATCACATCGGCGATGGGCTCTTCAGCAAACCGATCGTAGTGCGCACCAAGGGTTCGTAAGGTTATTTACAAATAGACATCGGCTTTTAGTGTTGAAACTATTCAACTACTAACGGTAAGGGTGACCGCACGCACGCGGTGGTTCCAAACCAGTAAATTATTAACGGTTATTTTTAGATTGACACGATCGGTAGATTGTAAAATGTTTAACATGCGGTCCCCGCCGACAATAATGAAATGAATGTGGTCCCGGTCATGAAAAGGTTAGGACACCGGTCTAATGATGTACCCGCATCCCTCACTCGTCTCGGATGGTATTTAATTTTTTTATTTTTTTATTTATTTATCACACAAAACAGAGATACAGTAGATAAGTAAGAATGATACATGCTGTGGTACATAAATGTAGGCTGTAGCTCCACTAGCATGTGTGAACAGCGCGACTAAGCAATGTCGAACAATATTGATCTAGTGACAAGCATAGTACCTGATGATGAAATTGAAATACACAGTTTCAAAAATTTGTAAACTAGATGAGACCAGACAATTTATGCCTCCATTTACCGAGTAATGAACCGTAGACGTCAAGCTCGTCTCTCGCGCGACTCACTAAGCAGTTGTATTCGCGATACATTCTAAGTTTAGGATTGTGGAAAGAGGCGCTGTTGTTGCAGAAAGGAATTGAGAACCACGTCCACAAGACCTATTAAGTACTCTTAGGTCTGGCAGAATGTATATTTTTTTGTTCGGTCATTTCCCGCAGATCCTGAGAACATAGATGACGGAGCGACCGCGTACGCGGAGATGACGACGGAGGGCAGCACGGCGGCGGCGGCGGCGGCGGCGGCGGCGGCGGCGGCGGCGGCGGGCTCGGCGGCGGGCGAGCTGCAAGTGAGCGTGCGGCTGCTGGAGGAGGGCGCGCTGGTGCGCTGGCGGCGCGCGCCGGGCGACGCGGCGCGCTGCACGCTGCGCTGGTACGAGGGCGCGCCGCCCGGGGAGCGCCTGCTGGCCACCGCGCACACGCACCACGACTACATGCTCGGTAATGTTCCCTCCGCCATGCCTAACGTACCTTCGTAACGTACATAGACAAAGAAGTACGAGCCTTTGTAGGATCGCTTTGATTTCTGTATTTGTGTCTGTTGAGAACGCAGTTGAGACTTTTCCTCAGTAACTAGAATCATGAAATGTATAGCTATAACATGTAGCCCAAGTTAAGGGACAAACACGGAATACGTGCAAATTACTAATTATACTCGACTCAGTAACACTTGAACTGGGTCCACGGTAGTTTGTGTCAAACATAAGAGCTCAGTAAATTTGGCACTTACAACAGAACTGTAATAAATGGTGGGTGCATTGCCCTGATGGATAAGTTTGTATGGAACTCTATAAGTTTTGACAAGGCTCGTGCTCATGTCTTTAAGGAGCACTCGTCTCACTTAAGCGGCAGAGCCGCTAACCTACCGCGGCGATAGCGCAGTGGGGTCGGCTAACCGCGCGCGTGTCCGTGTGCTTGCGCAGTGTCGGGCGCGGAGGAGGGCGGGCAGTACTGGGCGCGCGTGGCGTGCGCGGGCGGCGCGGGCGGCGCGGCGCTGCAGGTGCCGCAGTACGCGCGGCTGCGCGCGGCGGCGGCGGGCTGCGCGGGCGCGGCGCTGCTGCTGGCGGCGGCGGCGGCCGGCGTGTGGCTGGCGCGCCGCCGCCTGCGCCCGCCGCGCGCCGCCAAGCGCTGAGCGCCGCCGCCGGCGCCGACCGCCCGGGACTCGGTATCGTACGGACGTTTGAGCTCCTATTGCGGGACGTTTTTTAGACTACGAATAGATAAAATCTGTTTTGGTGCTGCTGGATTGGAGCACCTTTTTTATATTCATAAAATATGAAAAATTTCTCGACCCTCATCGATTCTACCGTCATCCAGTAATAATTTTAACATTATGATCATTAATATTTATTACTATTCAAAACTATTCAGTGGGTAGCCTCGAGACATCAAAGGTGCGCGCACGCAAAGACTGGGCTTCGGCCGCTAACGGTAACTTGTTGTTATTTATTTGTACATGTATTAAGTAAGAAAATAAACGACTAAAACTAAACCAACGTATGACTTTTATTTAAACTATTCCACGCATTGAATGTCTTTATGTACCCTTATGAGAAGAAATTGTACGTGTAATATTTATTTATTTATAGTTAATCATTGATGAATGACCAGAACTTTATACCGTAGTTCTAAATAGAGACCCTGTGCTGCCACCTGATAGGCCTCATTTTATTTGAAATAAAGCTGTATTCCCACAAATATAAAGAATAATCTATCCTTACATTAAATAGGTACATGAAAGCTCAGTGAATGGTTGTACAAGTTTCCCTTAGCCTTACAATTATAAGTAACTTTAAAACAGACAATATTCGTCAAATTCTCTGATCTCTAACTAGGCATCCCTAACAACTGCAGGGTTATAGTAACATACCTGCATATCTCCACGCTCTAATTTCCCGAAGGGGTTGGCAGAGTCCAAGGAGTAGTAAGCGCGCTTAACAACAAGTTTTAGCCGAATGTACAATTGAGTTGGGTTAGATGAAAAATTGTGAAAAAGTAGTGACAAGTGGCACCTTGTCGCCTACACAATCACATGCACAAAAAAAACATTTTGTCGCCTTTTGCGACATGCAAGGCGTGGAAAACAATTGGCACGTTAATCTTAGGTTCTAGACCAGAGATTCTCAAACTCTTTTCGAATACCAAATTTTTCAGCACCCCTATTTTTTTTACTTACAAATCGCCAATGAAATCGACAAGCTCGATGGCGCATTCGGTAGTGATCCTGCCCCATGCGCCAAGAGTTGTGGATTCGATCCCCACCCAGGACAAACTTTCGTGTGAAGAATACTTGTGTTTGTTCTGTGTCTGGGTGTTATTATCCAATATTTAAGTATATATTTGTAATACCACTGTTGTTTCTGATATCCGTAACACAAGTGCTCAAGCTACTTACTTCGGAGTCAGATCAATGTATGTGATGTCGTTGAATATTAAAATTATTACATATTATAATCACTACAACACACCCCCATTTTTTATGAGCCACTTACCACCAAACCTTTTAGGCCTCCAGCGCCCTCTAAGAAGTGTTATCGCCCACATCGAGAAAGACTGTTCATTTTTTTATTTTATTTATTTATTAAGTCCCACTAACAACACATACCTGCATTAAGTAGTAGTATTACAGTAGTACATAGTACATTACATACAATGTTCTAAACCAACATGGGACATATTGTGATGATCAAACTAAGTTATCAGTTATTGGGGCCCCATTGCACCGTAGTTGCCAAACCTCTGCAATCGTGGACCATATACTTATAAATGTCTGGGGGTAACTGTCACCTTGTGTCACCCAACAACTGTGTCCTGCTTAGAAAGTCCACGTGGCTGAAGTATAAATAAACCGCGCAGTTGGTATGCAAAGCAGGCAAGCAGGCCTGCTATACCAGGGTGCCAGTACCCTCTTGACCAATCCCTTTGATAATACGAATGGAAACCACGGACGAGAAAAAAAAGGACTCCACCCCTCTAACTAGACTTTGTGCCTTTCCGGTGCCCCACATGACATTTCACTTACAGCACACATAGACGACGACGACGACATTAGTGCTCCACATGACAATTCCTGTCAGTTTTGTTTTTATATGTCACATCGTATTTCAATTCTAATAAAATATAAAAATGCCGACATGTGTGGTAGAATGCTGCCAAAATGATCACCGAATAGTAAAACAATGCGATGGAATCACATTTCATAGGTAAGTTAGTAATAACTAATTCAAACGTATTCAGTGATTTATTAAAAACCTTACAAAGACGTATTCAACTTCGGTATTGCTAGAAAATAAAATAAATATCTTACCCGAAAAAATGGGAAATTTATTCTTTGTTGACAATGTAGATAAATTATATTTCGTTCATTTTAGGTTCCCGTCCGGACATTACGATATAAGAATTTGGGAAAATATTATACAGAACTGCAGAGATGAACCGAACTTAGAGGTTTCGTGTACCAAATGTAGCTTAATATGTATAAAAAAAATTAAAGTGTATTTTTTCAACTATATACTTTTTTATTTTATTGCATTAATAAAAGATTGAGATCCTAGCAATACTTTTCTTTATTTATTTAAAGTAAAATGTATTCGCCACTTTTAACAGAGATTAAAAAATGGGTAAATATTTCTGATATTTGGTATTTCTAAGAATTCACGCACACGTGCATAAATTGGCGTCACTCTGTAGTATGACAGCGCGGGCCGCGGAGTCCATCTTTTTTTCTTCGTCCGAGATGGAAACAAAATTTGTAAACTAGCGATTTTAAAACAAATATTTCAGCTAATTTGCCCAAAAGATTTTTTTCTCATTTTAGCAGTGACAAATAATTATAGTTATATTAATACGCAAGTATTGTTTTCATTTACATTTTGTGACATTTGTTTTTATTTACCTAAAAATCACGTCATCCTTTTTTAGTTGTTTGTTTCACTGGGTTTGGAACCAAGGTAATATAGAGGGTCTGTTTGTCTTTTCGCGTGTACACACTATAACTACTTCCATATTTTTTTATATTTACAGTTTTAACCTTAGATAACTCAAAAGGTTTTACCGGCATTTCTTTGAAATATACGTAAACACGTCTACAAAGTTAAATTAAAAAAAAAAAACACGCGGCTTTTAAACTTGTGGTAAAAAAATAATTAGATCTTTTATTAATAAACGTTTACATATGTAAGTATTACTGAAATATGAGTCAATTAAAGTGAAATGTGAATGTGATAAATAAAATAGAACAAAATGTTGTGCAATAGTGTGTGTAGGTTGCAAGTATATTTTCACCCAACAATAGAGATATTCATTCTGCTTAGAGAAGGATGCATGAATAGGAGTAAACTATCACAGAAATCACCATAAACTTAAGTATGTAAAGCAGACTTTAATAAACCAACGTTCATTATAGAGCGATTACAAAATTGCAATCATATTATGAATACCTTGTAGAGATGTGCTTGGATTTCCCTAAAAGCACCAAAACAGCCAGATGAGATAGTCGGGTACCTTGTTGGACGGGACTGACATATTCCTTTGGCTTCGGGATAAGGTGGGGCCGGGTCAGATCAGCCTCTCAGCTCAGCTTAACTTAATCTCTACGTCAATCAGCTGGTCGGGAAGCTCAGCAGTAATTTTCTTAGTTTTTGGTAATTGTTTTGTTTAAGGCAAAGGCTTTTGCAATGAGTTTGCAATTTGCTTTCGCGCTGCACGATGCTCACCGCGCTGCACGTCGCTTACCGCGCTGCACGTGTCGCTCACCGCGCTGCACGTGTCGCTCACCGCGCTGCACGTCGCTCACCGCGCTGGACGTGTCGCTCACCGCGCTGCACGTCGCTCTCCGCGCTGCACGTCGCTCACCGCGCTGCACGTGTCGCTCACCGCGCTGCACGTCGCTCACCGCGCTGCACGTCGCTCACCGCGCTGCACGTCGCTCACCGCGCTGCACGTCGCTCACCGCGCTGCACGTCGCTCACCGCGCTGCACGTGTCGTTCACCGCGCTGCACGTCGCTCTCCGCGCTGCACGTGTAGCTCACCGCGCTGCACGTGTCGCTCACCGCGCTGCACGTCGCTCACCGCGCTGCACGTGTCGCTCACCGCGCTGCACGTCTCTCGTTGCAATGTGGTTAAAGGGGCCTGCTGCCCCATTGACTCTACCTACCCCTTCGGGGATTATGGGCGTGATGTTTAATGTATGTATGTGGTTAATAAAAAAATTATATTGCATGCGCAGGGTCGAGCGCCGCGACGCGTGAGCCGCGCCGCCTGCCTGCGGTTTAGTTTATTACGAAGAAGAAGACCATCCGCCACGGTGAGTCGCCTGATGCGGCCAGGCCGCTGTACATAAAGGCTTTGTTTTTTTATGAGATTGTTTTGAAAAGCAGATGTGAGTAGAAAGAGCGGCGTTGGCTCAATGGTGCGCCTCAAATGTAACTGATGTTGGTTCAAAACCCGGACATGGTCAAACCTATGTAGATATGTATTTG
>OX596208.1:17310752-17342887 GCA_951394215.1 Glyphodes perspectalis | reverse complement strand
AATTTTACCACCCAAGTGACGTAAAGCGCCTCATTTTTGATCTTTGAATCGCTGTATCTTTGTAATATTTCGAGAATAAGATAAATAAAAAAAATCGTATTCACTATTTTTTGATAATATAACTTACGTACTATAAAAAAAGTTTGAGTGAACTAGCCTATTATCCGTAGCGATATTATGTTATACCCCTATAGGATAAGTATCCAGCCTGGGCTGGATATCGCTGTTGTAATGTCCACTGACAATGCCTGTTTGTGACGTTAGTGTTATATGCGCAGGCGCAGCGCCGCGCTCCTGATGGAGGAGTCGGGGCTGCACCTGGAGCACCCGGCCGCGGCCACGTTCCGCCAGCACGTGCTGGCCGGCGACTGGGTCAAGGCGGACCACGACCTGCGCGCGCTGCACGACCTGCTGCGCGACTCACCGCACGTCGACCCGCACAACCTGGCCGTGAGTACACTACCTACCTGACATCCCTACATATACTTATAGGGATTGCAAATCGGAAAAATGAATTTGGTAATTCGGATAAAACTACCGGAGCCGGTAAACGCTATATCGGTCGGTATACAAATTGGTACCACTGAAAAAAAGAGATCTGGTACTGGTACATTAAAAATGACTCCGGATTGCAATTCCTACCGTTGCGAGGGGAGGCAGTCGAAGTATGCAATTAAAGGACCGATTTGTGAAAACTTGAAGATGTGTCGTTTTGTGTGGGGCGCAGGAGATGAAGTTCGTGGTGCTGGAGCAGAAGTACCTGGAGCACCTGGAGGCGGGGCGCGCGCTGGACGCGCTGCACGTGCTGCGCAACGAGCTGACGCCGCTGCAGTTCGACACGGCGCGCGTGCACCGGCTGTCGGCGCTGATGATGTGCGGGTCGGCGGGCGAGCTGCGCGCGCGCGCGGCGTGGGCGGGCGGCGCGGCGCGCGCGGGCGTGCTGGCGCGCGTGCAGGCGGCGCTGCCGCCGGCGCTGATGATGCCGCCGGCGCGGCTGCGCGCGCTGTTCGCGCAGGCGGCGGCGCACCAGGCGGCGCGCTGCCGCTTCCACGTCGAGCCGCGCGCCGACCCGCGCCCCGACCACGTGCCCTTCACGCTGCTGGCCGACCACCACTGCGAGCCGGACCGCTTCCCCATCCACGCGCTGCAGGTGCTCAACGAGCACTGCGACGAGGTCTGGTACTGCAAGTGGTCGCCCGACGGCTCCAAGCTGGCCTCCGGCTCCAAGGACAACACCGTCATGATCTGGGACTTCGACCCGCAGGCGAAGCGGCTCTCCTTCAGGTAGACCCGTTCGTTACGTGTGTCGGCGCCGTTCGTGCGCAATTACTCTTTAGATTAAAATAACTCGCATCCGATATCAATTATTACCAACACTCACCTTTATTTAAAAAATAATCGGGTATTTTATTAAAATTTTTTTTAGTTCGTAAGTTAGATTATCAGAAAATATTGAATAGGTATTTTTGCTTCATCTATTAAAAAAAAATACAAAGATACAGCGCTTCAAAGATCTGAAATTTAGCGCTATACGTCACTTGGACAAATAAAAGAAAAAATACGTAAGCAATATATATCTCAATAGTGGACTAAAAATTATTATTGAGTAAAATAGCCTATTCTGAAAACGAGCACATATTAGTGTATCGCCCTAATTAATTGGATAGGAAACATGAACATTTATTATTTATTTATTTAACCCGCACCCTTTCGTATATTATAGAAAATCACTAGAAGGGCACTCGTACGGAGTGTCGTTCGTGAGCTGGAGTCCAGACGGGCGCTACCTGCTCGCCGCCGGGCCCGAGGACTGCCCGGACCTCTGGATATGGAACATGCAGGTAAGTTAACTGACATGCGGGTATAAATAAATAAATAGCAGACTACATCACATACATTGATCTGACTCCGAGGTAAGTAACTTAAGCACTTGTGTTACGGATATCAGAACCATCAGTGGTATTACAAATATATACTTTAAAAAATATTGGATTTTAACACCATGACACAGAACAAACATAACTATTCATCACACGAATGTTTGTCATGAGTGGGAATCGAACCCACAATTCGTGTCGCATGGTCACTACCGAATGCGCCATCGAGGGTATAAGAGTAAATATGCGGGTATGTAACATATAGGTGGGTTTATAACATTCAGTAATGTATGGGTATAATACCACATACGGATGCGCGTCATGTTATACAACGGGAAATCGCGATTTAGAAATACAAAGTTCTTATAAGTAAATTGTGCAAATATGTTTATAAGAGTCCAGATTCGTTTATTTCTTCATTAATAATGCAGCAAAGCTGAGGATCCTTAGTTAAAAACTCCATATACTCAGCAATTGTCTAACTCAGTTATCAAATATATTTGTTCTCGTTCGGCAGACGGAGCACCTGCACCTGAAGATGTCGCACTCGCAGGAGGACTCGCTGACGGCGGTGGCGTGGCACGCGTCCAGCGACAAGTTCGTCTGCGGCGGCGCGCGCGGACAGTTCTACCACTGCAGCCTCGACGTGAGTACCCGCCGCCTGCCGCCCGGGGTGGGGCACCAACGTAATGCGATGGAAACGTTCGATCGGGTATTAACCGATCATCGATTTTTTTTGTACCTACTTAATTCATCATTTTTATTCATGTAACTACTTGTGACAATGTAATTAATGACAAAGTTACCATAGATACCCTAATTATTTAATTTCCCTGGTTCCACCGCTGGGACATGCCTGGTGGGATGAAAGGGAATAATCCTAAATGTTCGGTGTCCTGTATCACGGACACCAGGTAATTCTGCCATCAGCAGCCGGTAGCAGCGGTCGTTTTTGTGCGTGGGATATACGTTAGAGAGGCCGCGCACTAGGCAGCCAAGAACTTTCATATACCAGATATGCTGCCACAGCCAGGCTGCGGCAGCCTGGCTGCCTAGTGCGCGGCCCCTCTTAGGCACTTGCTCTGGCTGGGTGAATCAAGTTGTGTGGGGGCCCTTAAGTCAGAGGTCCCTACATAATAGGCTATTTTCCTCAAAAAAAAATGTATACTCCACTATTGAGGTTACAAAAATTGCTGACGTATTTTTTCTTTTGTTCAACAAACTAAAAATTATGAAAATACAGCGCGTTAAAGTATCGCGTACGTCACTAGGTGTGTAAAATTTAACCGTCCAAGTGACGTAAAGCGCTAAATTTCAGATCGCTCTTTATCATTTTTCGAGTATCAGATAAAGCCAAAAGTATGTATTTAATCATTTTGAGAATAATACCCTCCGGGCGTAGCGTGTGGGTCACGCAGCCGCTAGTTGTTCGGCCCAGCAGTAGTGACCGTGCGCCGGTTGCAGGGCGCGCTCGTCAACAGCTGGGACGGCGTGCGCGTGAACGCGCTGGCGTGCCGCGGCGACGCGCGCGGCGTGCTGGCGGCCGACACGCACCACCGCGTGCGCGCCTACGACTTCACCGACCTCACCGACCGCAACCTGTGCGTACTGCCCGCCACGCAACCGATACATATTTTACAATGTATCCCTAATATATCGGACACGGCTTCGGTTGCTTACGCTTTATCGGCGACGAGACCTCCGAGCCTAGTTCAGATGCCCTCACAAATTATATGTTATCATGTCTGGTCAGTCACATACATTTTAGATTTCGTATAGACTTGACACAGACAGATGTCGCTACAGGCATCATTTAGACCGATTGAGAGATAAAACCGAATAAAAACGTTATTATTTTACTTTAAAAAAATGTTTTGTTCAAAAAATTAGTTATTTACGTCATTTCTTAGATAATTTATTAAATTTAGGTAAAAAAAATTAATATAAAATATTTTCTTCAGAAGCAAACCAAAATAATATTTGTTTTAAAACCATGAATTTTACACAGATGGCGTATTATTACTAAGAAATAACTAACTTGCGCTTGTAGCGTCATCTTGTATTATTCCTGACAAACAGACTAAACTTTGCTGTAGTTCCAATTACTCACCACTGTCGCTGTTCTTGCGCGAGTTGTAGCAGTAACTTTTCAAGTATGGGCAGTGACCCTCTGTTGTACGTAGTATATTAATACTCTGTGATATTATGTTGTTAAAGTAATCAAATAGTTTGATTATGAGATTAAAGTACCTATTTTGGTTATAACGTAGCAGTTAGAGGAGAATAATGCACTCCCGCAGTTCAGTTTCAGTGGAGCGTGCACATGTCACGTGGATGTTTCGTTAACGCATCCGATGTTTCAGCGTTCATTTGATTTAACAAGTAGATGAATTAAACATATAATAAGCTACCTACTCATGAAAGGAATGCTCAGACCGTAACCAGTGTGATAAAGATATGGTGTCGTGGTCGTGAACGTAGCGGTGGTGTTGCAGCATCCAGGAGGAGCACGCGGTGATGGCGATGACGCTGAACGCGGCCGACACGCTGCTGCTGCTCAACGTGGCCAACCAGGGCGTGCACCTCTGGGACATACGTGAGTCGGGATTATGAGTTCCTTCATCTCGTTATATCTTCGTGAATATGACGGATCTCAACTAGAATAAATTATGATATTAGTAAGTCTTAAAGGCCCGGGCTTGTCCCGTGATTGTGCCGAGAGACGTAATAATAATAAATTCGTCAGACTAACGCATACATTTTCTAGTTCCAAACGAAGCTTATGCTTATACTATGGGTACTAGATGAACAGATAGACATACTTAAATAAGTTTATAAACATCCATGACTCATGTACAAATGTTCATCATCACACGAAACATTTGCGCCTAGCTAGATTAGAACCCGTGCCCCTCGGTTTCGTGGCCAGGACTATTCGATCATCGAGCCTGTCAAAATGTTTTCTTTACTTAAAGGCGAGCAAGTATGCTCGCCCAGAGGGTTTCGAGTGCGAACGTCCGCCTCGTGATGACCTGATTGTAGCGTTTATTCGAATGCCCTTGAGAATATGGTAGTTGTGACGCGAGTAGAGCACCTTGTCCACTAGTAGCGTGTACTGTGCGCAGGCGCACGCGCGCTGGTGCGGCGCTTCCGCGGCCTGAGCCAGGGACACTTCACCATCCACGCCTGCTTCGGCGGCGCGCACCAGGACTTCATCGCCTCCGGCAGCGAGGACAACAAGGTGCGCCCGCACTGGCTCGTGCAAACATCATTAATATATTTATAACATTCTGTGTAGTTCTTGAATATTATTTAAATTTAGATCCTACTCTTTTAGTGAGGTCTGCTGTCGAAAATACTAATCTTAGCATTGCGAGTAATAGCTTTTCATTAAAAGAAGTTGGAAGATTGTAATGCACCCGTTAATCTTTTTGAAACACCGTGAATGAATTATTTTTTTATAATTTAAAGTACTTCTGTAAATTAATTACTAATGAGAAATGGGCAGTTAATGAATTTGTCATTCACTGATTGTCTATTTCTAAATTCACCGGTTTGTTGATGGAGGAACTCCCCGAAATGTCGCGGAGTTCGCCCTGGTGCCGGCACGAATAGCGTTAGAGTGTGTTGTGCGTGCACATCTGGCAGGTGTACATCTGGCACATCAACGGCGAGGAGCCCATCGCGGTGATCTCGGGGCACACGCGCTGCGTGAACGCCGTGGCGTGGAACCCCGTGCACCACGACGTGCTCGCCTCCGCCTCCGACGACTACTCGCTGCGCCTGTGGGGGCCGCGCCCGCCGCACGCCTCCTAGTGCCGCCCGCCGCCCGCCGCACGCTACATCGCACCTCACCTCGTCTGCGTCCCACGGGACGCCCGCCTCGTGATTTAACCGGCTTCAGTTTCTCCGGCCGGTGCGTCCGACGGAGTATTTTGCAGGTTCCCCTCGTTGTTGGCGATCGCCGTCGACCACCCCGAACGATTCAATTAAAATGCTTCCAAATTTCACACTCCCGGGGGTGGGCGCCTCGGCGGTGAATTACTGAGTAGTTAAATTCGGCCCCTTTCCGTGTTCTTTGTACTGATTTCTACCTTATGTTTTACACGATTTTTTTTATAATTTTCATATTACACGTTTTCTAATCTAGTCATCTAACCTGTCGCCGGATGGGCAATCTTATGCGAATTGATAAATTTAAAGCCCGGATATGACACGAACGAGCGTGGTCGCTGCGAATACGAAGACGTTTCTACTTGACGCGAGTCCCCGCCGCCCGCGAGGCTCGGGCGACGCGTCGCGCGGCCTCGCGGGCGCCTCGGCCTCGCTCGAGGCGCCGGGTGAGGCGAGAGGAGACGCCCTGACCGCTGGCGAGAAAGACTGGAACTTTTATGTTCGAACTTATAGAGTTTTTAGTATATCGTAATACAAAATTATCTAATATATTTTAATGAAAATTAAAAAAAAATCTTAACACGTTTCGATATTATTTGTATTTTAAAAATGTTAACATTAATTTTAGTTTTTCTTTTGTTTTGGTAACGAGACTAAAATATAATTTCGCAGACTGAGCGGTCAGTTACGAATTGCTTCGTCGACCGGCCGGCGGGTAAATGAGCAAGATGCTGTGCCCCCATACAGATCAACATATATTTTCCTACTAAATACTTAACGATATATTTTAAAATGAAATCTATAAAGATGTAACTCCGTAGCTCTGTAAGTGTTCATATAGTATGTTGGTGATATTAGTGTTGTTTCACTACTGCGTTTTGTTCATTTACCCCAAATGTTTTGTTTGGTCGACAGATTTTGAATACATGTACCTCTCGAGTCCGGATGCACCTCGCGGAGGACGCGATCGGCCGATTATTATAATAATGATGTGATAGGTTTCCCTCGTATGCGTATTGGCTGTTAATTGTTTTCCGCAGTAACTCCGGCCAGTAATTTATTAGATAATTATGTTACAGTACATCAGTACTTAATTTTATGATTGCATTCGCTCATTGAAATAATTATAAGATAGAAGTTCGTTACATCACACGACTCTATTTCTGGTACTTAGAATCGGACAAGTTTCTCAATATTTGAATGATAAGATCAGTCTTGCAATTGCGATGACAATGTTAAGAAAGCCAAGTTTTTTTTCAAAGATCTGTTCCCAATATGGCGTTGTCAATGCGTGCTTGAGCGGTGACCTCCAAGCCACGCTCTCGGCACCGCGTGTTAGGCTCGTCAACACTTCTATCTATAATTACTTCGCACACGAGTCCCCGCGACGATAGTTACTAAACAGTGATCCTAATGTTATGTTTTATTGGGACAGTATTGATTCCCCGCCGGAGCCGCTCTCGTGTCGGGCGCGCCCCGCGAGGCCGGCCTGCGGCTTAGCGCGAGGCACTGGTCACCTTAGTCGAGAACTCGCCTCTAACACCACTTGAGAGGTACTTACTGAGTTTCTGGTGGTCATAGTATCGCACAAATGGCTCTCCAGACCGAAGATGTGAAATAATAAATAGTCGGATCTTAGTAACTATTGGTCGAGTCAATAAAATATTTACATCGTAAATGGTAAAGCAGAAGATGTCCATGTCTTGATCTCGGTGGCCTCTGAACACGTCTTGACTAAATTCATGAGGTCTGAGAACTATTCATTCGCTTCTAAAGAGGAGAGCACGTACGAGTAACATCTTTTCAGTTGAGTTTCAGTCTAAAGACCGGGGGTAGTTTGAGCAATACTCGGTGCCATGTACCTGTGCAATATGGTTGACGGTCCGTCGTGGCGACGGGCGCGCGGGAGCGGCGCCGGCGGCCGCCCCGTCTACAGGGTTATACTTATTATCAATCCGGATCGCAGGAGCCCAGGAGGTGTACCATAAAGAATCGCTAATATAAATACAGTATTTCAAAATATTAATTTAGCGATGCTTTATGTTCACATAAAGTCTTAACGTTTCCCAATCTATTTTTGTAAATGCAATATTTGCTTTCTTTATCTACTCATTCTTACGTTTAAAGCGATCTTGACTGCTTCCAATGCGTTACTGTTGCCTTGAGAGTTAATTTCCTTGGATTGTACTTGTTTATCTCTTTTGATATGTTCAGTGTTGCTCCTGGGCTGCTGCGGTCCGGACCCGTTGGTTGTTTGATAGTTGCGAGTGCGGAGCGCGGCGCAGGCGCGGGCGCGGGCGGTGTAGGCTAGGCGCTAGGCTAGGGTACGTTAGCGGCTATCTAGTTTGTAAGTGAGTACTGACCATGTTTCGTCTCGCATGCGATAGCTGCCTCTCTGAATCTGTCTCTCTTTCTTTGACGTGTATTCTCATAATTCTAAGCTGGGTCTGTCGGACCGAAGTCTTACATAAAAGCATGCCACAGAACATAATACAAGCGTATATGAACGGACCAGGCGTGACAGTAGCTAACATATGCGTGGACCGATTATTCCACTAAGCTCTCAAATACTATCGACACTATGCGAGATGTCTCTTTATATCTTAAGTCGTGTTACGGATTTGTCGGTTTGAAATTCGGTCATAGGTATTATATAAAGTTGTTAACTTTTACTTTCTTTGAAATAGATTTAAAGAACTCTAAAATTGTTTTATCATAAATTTAAGGAGGGGTTGTGTGAGTAGTTGTTCGGTGCGCCCGCGCCTCTAACGTAGATTAATTTATATAGGTCCTTCGTTAACTTAATTAAGACTTAATTATAGCGAGCAGAGGTTATATTTTGTAGGAGACCGCTCGTGGCTCTATTTTTGTACCGACCGCTGTGAATCTCTCACGAGGTCATCACTCGAAGCCGTTATGCTGCACCGTTCGCGTCGCCCGCCGCGCCCCCCGCGCGGCGGCGACGAGCGTGTCCATAACAGTAGTTTGTAACGATTTTATAACGGTAGACAACTTCCCGAGGAGCTTGTAAGTGTAACGTGCTAGGTGCCGCGGCGCCGGGGCGGTTGCGGTTCAAGATATTTGCATCGAAGCCATTTTGCGTTTTGCCCGTTTACTTTTAAAACGATTTTGTAGTGCGCACAAAGCCACTTCCTTACAATGCGACAGCAAATTCAATAAATCTGATTTTCGAATTTAATTTTTTGCGAGTGAGTGAAAAATGCGTGATACTTTGTCACTGCCGTGGCCTTAGCTCACCAACGCATTTCCATTTGATAGCGCGTCGATAGTGCGAGGTCGTCAGTCGGACGCGGCTCGCATTAGGGCCGTTTTACACGACGCGACGGTTGCGCGAGTTATCGTCGTCTACTATATATCGGGCTGGGTCCACACGACCACGTCCGCACAGATTTTAGATTTTCTATGGCGTTTGATATTGTGAAGAGCATCGCGCTCGCCTCCGGGTCCGCGGCCGGAGGCGGCGGCGCGCGCGAGTACAAAGCGCGAGCGGGCGCGTGCGGGGCTCCGCCTCGGTTTCAATTGTTATAAATAAATAATGATTATATCAATAAATTTTTTATTGTAAACTAATTGGTGTTTGATTTTAACCCACCCACTTTTAGGGCACAAGGAACCTACTTAGTGACAGGTATCGAGGTGAAGTTCACTTTCATAATTAACATATAGGTTTATTTTATTAAGGTCACCCTTATTGACGCGCTAAATACGTTTACTGCAGTCGGAGGATTGAAAAAAAACAAATTTAATTATAATTATTTATTAAAACTACAAATTACAATTATAAAGCAAGACGAGGAGGAATCGAAGAACATATGATTAAAGACTAATGGAAAAGTACATGTCGAAATATTATGCGGATATTGATTGACGTCAATTGCAGTATGCACTGTCTGCATCAAGCGGTAGCGTAGAGTTGCAATCTCAGCGGTTTTCATAGAGTACGGCGACGTAATTCGCTTGTCTTTACAAGGCATTCAGATTAGATAACTTGTACCAGATTTGACTCACTTTAAGGCCTATGATGGCATTAAGCGTAGGACCTGGTTTTACTGTGGCTTTAGTAGGAAGCACATTAAGCCGTTGGACCTGCGCCTGACCTCTTTCCGGTCATGTCGAATTGCCGTCTCACTTGGACTATGAGAGTGAAGGAATAGAGTACACCTGTGTTTGCGCACACACTTGTGCACTATAATATTTCCTGCGCAGTTGGCTCATCCCCTCATTGAAATTGGCCGCCATGACCGATATCGGTTAGGAGGACATTATTAGTGGGAAGTAAGTTACTTATTGTATATTTTGTGTTTGTGTTTGAAAGTACTAGAATCGAGCTTTAATAAAGATATACTCGATCAAGGTAAACATTTTTTATAGCGATACTAAATTTCATAGTCACTTGTTCATACTCCTTTTACACACATTCGTCACATTGCTTGAACATTTATTTCCTAGAATCGTATTATTTTAGGTACACCCGCCATTCTGATGTACCTATTCAAATTCAGACCCAGACTTTGGATGGGGAAAATGAAATGAGTAATAAAAAAATGTTTTAGTACATAAAACTGGACAAGTATTTTCAACACTTTATTGCACTTAAACAAACATATTAAACGTATGATAACTTAATATACAACATAATATACCTGGTCAACTATAAGTTGTTGGTGCCGGACTTCTCGACGAGCTCGAGCAGCGTGTGCAGCGAGGTGTCGAACAGCTCGCAGCGGATGGGCATCTCCAGCGAGTAGAAGGGGTTCTTGAGCGCGTAGTCCGAGTACATCTCGTAGATGCGGCGCAGCACCACCTCCGCGCCCTGCATGCTCGGCTCCGTCACTATTATGAACTTCACACCTGCGATGACGAAATAGTCAAATATAAAATCATATGTACATATATACTACGCTTATGCCTGCAATCCCTGAAGGGGTAGACAGAGTGCAGGGAACTGCAAGTTCCTTAATTAGATTTTCATTTGAAGAGTAACTTAATGGAAAGTACACGCGCCTCATTTGTTATAGGGCTATTATAGTGAGTGCCTGTTCTATGTAAGACGACTTGCAGACGATGGGCCGGGCAACATCGCTGCAAATGTTAAATCAAGGGGATGGTATGCTGTCAACACACTCGGCGGTAACAAAACACCGCGCCGCCAGTGGTGGTACGGTACCCTCCGGCCTGACCTTTCAAAAGCTCCAACCTTCATGTTTTTCTTCCATGTTTTTACATAAGTTTTTTATTTGTACTTGTAACTAAGAACTACGCTCATAAATATGAGCCAATTTATTTTTTTACTACTAATAATATTTTTCATAAAAGCATGGGAGGGGTCAATATCTATGTTCAAGTGTGTGGGTATGTTCCCTTACATGTCCAGGGCTTCCACTCGGGCCAGAAGAAAAAATTCCAGTGTATTCACACTGGAAATCTTTAATTTTTTTCCAATAAGTCACAGTAAGGAGTGTTTACCTGTTAATGTCTGGAAGCAAGACAATTTAAAAGTGTCGGCAGTGAGGGACTCAATGCCAGAGGACTTGGGCACGGGGCTGAGCTGGCTGGCGAGCGCGAACAGTGGGTAAAACATACTGGCCAGCACTATCTTCTCATTGGTTGTGGCCCGAGCCCTTCCAAATTTCAAACTTAGAGGGTAATTTTCCTGTGAAATAGTAAAACAATACATTAGAATGTTTAGTTAGTTAGAATTATTTTTTCTTTAAATACTTTATTAAAGCCCTAGATTTTTATTTAGTAACAGGAGTCACACGTACATGTCTTTCAAGATACTAGAGTATTAAGTATTCTATTACTGGTCAGGCTACTAGTGCCAGCCTAGAGCAATAAAGAAACAACTCTTCTCTGGATGACTTCGGAATAAAAATGGTGCTGCCATTATTTTAAGACAATCTGAAGTCTTTGGTGCTTATTCAAGGGATGAATCTTCTATGTGATACAATTTGAGAGTAATTTATTGGACAGACCAAGAGAGAAATATACAATGACTGGTCTCAACAAGATATGAAAGTAGGTTAAACAGGTATCAGAAAGGAAAAAGGTATAAGTTTTACCTTAACTTCTATGAGATCAAATACATCTCTTCCGTCTTCGGTGGTGCGCCCGCTCACCGGGGACCCGTTTACGGACAGCAGGACGTGCCCAACTGGAACGCCCGCCCATCAATAATTAATTAACAAGTTCTAGGGAACAAACTATAAGGGAAGTAAATAAATAAACGATATTTCGTAGTGTACAATGTACTATTTATCTTACCGTTTATTCCATCTCTTTGCCCAAAAGCAACGATAATTTTCTTATTTTCATACTGTAGTTTGAGGTCTAAAGGAAAACCAAAGGTTTTTTCAGTCTCAACTCTTGGAATGTTATGATCATAATTGTAAATGAGGCCACCTGATTTACTCACTATGTACACTCCGTAAATAACCATATTTTACGTATTATTTATTTGAGATAAAAATAAAAACATAGCGATCACTACCCCCTTCCAATCCGATAATTGTTTGACAATGACAATTGTTTTTTTTTTGACATGACATTCATTCACGTTCAAAAATGCTGTAGGTATATCTTTATCGATAATAACTAATTTCATTTAATAAATGTATGTGATCAATTTGTTTTAGACCGACTCCTAATGAATATACATACTGAATTATACTTTAGTAGTCAGTTAGTCACACACTTTCACCTTAGTTACTCACAATATTGTTTTAATATTATAGGTACCGAACCGACTGTAGAGGTACGTCATTACTCTTCTAACATTATTCTATGACTGATGACGTACCTCTGGATTTTTCAAATCTATGGTATTATGTATGTATCTACCTCTAGCTCAGCGGGGTCCCCTACGTAGTTTCGAACGCCGCTGCTGCGAAGCACGCTGTTGCGAATTATTTTTCCACTGCCTCATAGGTTCGAACGCTTCTACGCCCGGGTTTGAACCAGCACACCTCGCGTATGAGGCGCGTGTCATACCTACTATTGAGCTAACACTGCTCTTTAATTTGTTTTAATTATTACATTAATGACATTTATTTAATACTAGCTAACTAGTAGCTTAATGTGACTACATAAATCGAAGTCAGAAGCATTCGAAGGTATGAGGCAGTGAAAACGTTTTTCGAAACAGCGGGGGAGTCGAAGATTTAGTCAAAATCTTTATAGGATTGGATTAGGATTAGCACCTGTTATCTACCTGTATGTTCTAATAGGCGTCGATGTGTTGTATTACGAAAAACAAGTCAAGCGCAAATCAAATCAGTCCCTTCACATGGAGGTCACTACTATAAAAAATAGCTGTATGTTAAAATTTGCTTACAATTAATTTAAGCGTAGCTGTTGTTCAATGGTAAGGACATGAGTCTCTTAAACGAAGGATGCGAGTTCAAACTGCTACATTTTTTAAATTTAGGCACAGTTAGATACCCCCTATGTCTATTTATGTTACCGGAAATCTTTTTAATCCGGTAAACCTAGACATTCTAAGAGTTCAGGTAATGTATGTTTGTATATAATAAGTACCGAAGTACGTCAGATGATGTTTATAATAGTGTGGGTACTTAAGCGGCAAGCTTTGTCAGTAGGGTCCTGGAATTCTTATTGGAATAGTTTAACGCCAAGTCCTGTTCGCTCTTTTAACCACTGTTAGCCAAATCAAATTGATTTGGATAAGATGGAATATTATGAAGTGACAAAATAGCTATACATTGCCTGAACGACCCCGGTACTGTATACAATGCCTAGGTATTGTGTATAGTGCCTGCATTATACACAATACCGGTAACATTTACACCACTAGCTTGCTGGTGAAACTTGTACCTATATTTAACAACTATGACCCAACTTGCCTGTTTCCCTTAAATAAGGGTTTTAAAAAGGTTAGATCGGCAATTGCTTCAATGTAATTAAACTCTTAAGCGCTACTACTACTCTATTCGATATCGGTTTATAATGCACGCGTCTCCGCAGCCGCCTGACAAGAATAGCTCGGTACCCCTGGCTATCCCTGTCGTCCCCCCGGATGGAGTAAAGGGCGGGCCGGTCGCCGGAGGTGTTTACGGCAGCGAAGGCTGTGCCGAGATTCCCGTAAACACCTCCACTCAGGCGTTGAGGGGTACCGCGGAGTTTTAGTGGGTACACCCCGGCCACTCCCATCTTTGGCCAGAGCAGGGGCCCCCACTCAAGGGCCCCCGGGAGTCCCACACACCACCCTGCCCCCCCTGGTAGTGTGACGGTGCGCAACGAATTTCTTCGCGATATAAAAAAAAAAGGTACAGCAGATTAGGTGTGACTACCGTATCCACAGTCAGCCTTGGAAAGTTTGGACTATTAGGATAATTTTAATAGCTAAGTTTTTATTTTATTTAGGGTGACGTATTCAGAACACATACGAACAGAGATATACTTATTTCTTATAGTGATTTATTTTTCACCAGGGACGGTTCTCTTTTGATATTTTGGTGTAGGTCGCCAATAATAGACAAAAGAACGCGCGCGCGGGTTTCCCGACCGCACGCCGCCGAACTGCGCGCGCGCATATTAACGCGCTGCTCTACGTGCTCTCCACCTGATACTACGCGATTGTAATCTCAGAATCTGAAGCCACTTAGGATGAATCATTATGTTAACACGATTTATCACGACAGTATGATCTTTTAATGGTGTATTGATAAACTTTGGTTTTGTTTTACTCATATAAAAAGTAAGAAACTTAGTGGGGTTATTCTTATTGGAGTAATTCAATCACTGAGTATAGGCAACTGAATAGTAAATTATTCTTATAGTCAATTGCTGGCATTTATATTAAACATAAAAGCACTATTTGGCTGTGTGCCCTCATAATTCGAAAGCCAAAGCTCAATTTACGCTTAGACCGTCCACACTTGTTCTGAATGCATACCGGCTATTAACAAGAATCGCATATTAACAACAGGGCCACAGTACAATATAACTGCGTTCATAAACAGCGCGCAACACCCAGCGCGCCAGCCAAGTGCGCGCGACCTTGCTGCTCTGTGGCGCACGGCGCCCGCGCAGCTTCCCAGAAAGCGTTTTCCTCGTCACTGCAGATCGCGGTGACGAATCCTCTACGTCACGCCGGTGACGCGATGCGAGGAATAAAAAGCGATGTGAGGGCGCGCCGCCGGGCCTAGTACTGTGAGGTGCGTGGTGTGTGCTGGTAGTGGAGTGGTAGTGGTCAGTGAGGGTGGTCGGAGTTGTGATCTGCCGTCGAGCTGGCGCCGCACGCATGCCGCGATGCCTGCATGGAGGCGCCCGCGCCAGACTCTGGCGCCGATTCCGACTCGGGGGATGACGCCGTTCCCGCCGGTAAATTAACGTCTTCTGAACTGTGCCTGTTCTTACTTAAACCATTTGCCAGGATAAGTATGTGACAGCACACTTGTGTTGGTATATTTGGTCATGCGCAAGGGTTCTTAAAATAATTGATGATATTACAATAATTGTTAAGACTTTGGGGAATCTCCGATTGAAACAAATAAATTGTTTGTTGTTGGTATGTTACTTTTTGCTTTCTGATAAAACGGAGGCAGCCCTTACACTAAAGCATCATGTTTTTTGGAGGCTATGAAATCTTGAATGAAAGGTTAGTAGTTTGATATTTTGTTGGTTATTAGTCAGATCTCCCTGAGGATAATGATATAGTTTATTGGAAACTCTAATGTTAGTTTTTGACGATTCATTGTTAGCTTCACACAATGTCCATTCTAATAGCCAGCTATATTATAGTTGATGATGAATACCTGTGTGTTTATCAAATTAATTATACGTAAGTGTAGACAAATTTGGAAGATTAGCTATTAACAAGAATAAAAAACTGAGTTTAATTGTCAATAATTCCAGAGGTAACACGTTTAAAGGTTAGGTCATTTTTAATTGCGTGCCCCAGTTAAACGTCCATCTATAAATCTCACTTTATACTTTAAAGTACATAACACTACTTATACTATATAGTAAAAAAAGTATATATTGATATTTTAACACTATTATCGTCGATCAAATTAATTAGGCTTCAAGGGGGTAGACATGATAATTAACGAGAAGGTAGTATACAAGTAATTAGGACATTTATTTAAAGTTATGTAAGCCGAAAAGTTAATATCTATGTATAGTAATATATTTATCTACTTGTCTAATACGAAAATTTTACCGCGCGACACACGCCAGAGCGCCGCGCATTTAGGCCTAAACTCTACATGCTGCTATGTAGAGATCCAGTCTCTAACTTCCATCTTATAATGTTAACATATCGGTATATCCTGTTTATATTATTACTATATCAATTAGCTGAGACGTCAGACGTTACATACATACATACATAACACCCATAATCCCCGAAGGGGTAAGTATACCTACGCCAGACGTTGTACAATACAAATATTACTTTTTTAGGGGTTTTGGTCAGAGAGTAGGCTTAGTAGGCTTAAAAAGCTCCCAATGGCAATATCTAAATACAGAAATAAAAAAAAACAGGGTTTTACTGAAGTACATTTTTTCAACGAAAATTTTCTAAGTCCCTGGCGCCCATAGTGCCCCTAAGGCTACACTCCAACCGGGTTTTTCACTTAAAACTCTATGTAGATACTGATATTTATATGAAAATATGCTCACAATTGTTCAGGTTTTCTATATTGATCTATTAATCTATGAGAAACGTTCTTTTTTCAGTTCAAAACAAAGTTTGTAAAGATAGGTAACAAAATGAATATTAAAAAAAACCCTGAAATTGTGCTGTTTTTGATGACTTCTTAATAAAGTTGATTTTTATTAAGTAATAATTAAGTAAGTATAGATTAATTTAATGTTTAAGTAGTAGATTAATTTATAATAAGCATTAAAAATATTTTATTGTTAAGAATATTTTGATAAAATACTTGTAGATATCCCTGAAATGTTATTTAATTAATTTAAATTACCTTAACTTAGGTTATTTTAATCGTTCTTACTTAAAAGAAATACTTACAGCCAATTTCTGGAAGGGCTAGAATAAGTAGTCATATTTTTATTAATGAATTAATGTAAATGTTATGAATAGAAGAATTAACAGTATAAACGGTAGGACAAGAAGAATTAACAATACACAGTATTGTATACCCTAATACATATAACGAACCTCAATAAAAAGAACGATTTCCTCGATTTAACGATTTCTTGTCTCATGTTGGTCTGGGACTTAAAAATAATGTGCCAACTGTGTTTCTTGCCAAGCATGTCGTAAAAGGCGACTAATGTCGCCTTTATGTTTATATCGGGTTTTGGGTATGTGATTATGTAGGCGACAAGCTAGCCACTTGTCACTACATTTTCACAATTTTCCGTCTAACCCAGCCCAGTTTTATCTATGGCCGAATGTGGTTAAAGGGACCTGCTGCGGTGCTGCCCCTTTGACTCTGCATACCCCTTCAGGGATTATGGGCGTGATGTTATGTATGTATGTTAACTGTTCCTTTTGTAACCGTGCTGTATTATAAATAAGGAAGGGATGAAAAGGCTTATCAGACCTAATCAAACAAGCCTACTGGCGCATTATATTAACCTAAGAAGTAGATAGATACATATAAATATTGATGTTTGAAACATACCTAACTATTCAGAAATGAGTCCATTGTTGCTGTAATGTAATATATTACGATTACTCGATTACGATTGTCCAGTCGGGTTAGGCCTGAATGATGTTTGTATCTCAATTCAATTTAATTTGAAATTTACATAATTTAATCTTAGGTATTTAAAAATTATATATTGTTCGACATTGCTTAGTCGCGCTGTTCACACATGCTAGTGGAGTTACAGCATACATTTATGTATCATAGCATGTACCATTCTTACTTATCTACTGAATCTCTGTTTTGGGTGATAAATAAATAAATAAATATATAAAATACTGAGAGAGATAGAGGGAGTAACTTGGTTAGTGTGTGCAAATTTCAATCACTTAGGGGCTTCTTTATCGCCTTTATCAGACGATATGGTAGACAATTCATTTATGTAGCAATCGAAATGTAAAGCGAGACACATTGAGTTGACTCATGCTCGGTCTAAGAACTGTACTTGTCGAAAAATTGCTTTCTTTTTAAAACCGACGCAAACAGCGCTGAATCCATAGATTCAGAGCAGGTAGGATATGCTGCTGTAATTAAAATTAAGATAAAAATATAAATATCGTATTCTGCACATTCAAACACAGAACCGTGTTTAATCTGTCCCGCTAGGTGCGCAGACGCTTCATTGTAATAATCTAACCAGCTAAATCCAGGATTATAGTCTAAGCGGACCTCAAGGGACAAGTCTCAAGCTTAGCTAAACGCTAGAAATAATAAATAAATAAATAATAAATCTTTCAGACTGACACACCAATTCCCTAGTTCCAAACTAAGCTGATGCTTGTACTATGGATACTAGGTGAACGGATAGACATACTTAAATACTTTTATAAACATCCATGACTCGAGTACAAATGTCCATGTTCATCACACGAAACATTTGCCCCTAGCGGGATTCGAACCCGCGACCCTTGGTTTCGTGGCCAGGGTCTCTGACCACTCGACCAACGGGCCAGTCGAATATAATGATGTATTAAAAAATACTCTATAATTGTATGATTGTTTTCTGAGAGTGTTGCTAATGGAATGATTAGAAACTACATAGACTCTACCCCCGTACCTTTAATAATATAGAGTAGTTTGTAATTCTCCAAGTCAGTTCTCTGCCTCTATATTAAGTAAACATTAGGATTTGTATCCTACTGAGCTAATTGCCTTAGTTAAGTATTTCACCAATGGCTGTCATAACTATGTTTTTTAACAACAAAACGGTGCTATCATTGGGTTGGCTCTGAAACAACTAATCTGTTTTTTATTTTATCGATCGTAAGTCCCACTCTCTCCCATATCCCATGCTAGTCTGAGACTTTATAATGTACCAACTGTGCCCTTTGACTAGCACGTGGTAGGAGGTGACTAATAAATAATAATAATAATAATATGTATCTAATAAAACAAAGGTGACTAATGGTATTACGAACCCAATACTATGAGATACATACAATATGGGGCGAGCTCGCCACTTGTCGCAATTTTTTGTAAAGTTTCATTTATTAAACTAACTCAAATGCAATTTTTCCTAAAACTGGTTAAAGGTTTTTATTGACCCTTGGACTTTACCTTCCTTTTCAGGGATTGTGGACATGGTAGTACTATGTATTGAACCCACAGATTCTGAATGTCATAGTGGTGTGACCGCTGCAGAGAAACATGCTGAAACAAAATGCGTTAACTTGACAACTGTATTTGCAATATGATGGGTATTTTATATCTAGCCAGCATTCGTCTTATTATGCGATGAGTCAGTAATATTAGACCTTGAAGAGTGAAGAGTAGATTATAAAAACCAAAGTACTAGTACAAGTTGTATCCATTTTTGAGATTAAGTTTTTATATTAAGTTTATCAAAATGCCCAAACATTTTAAAATTATTAAATAACATAACATCACGCCCGTAATCCCCAAAGGGGTAGGCAGAGTCAAAGGCGCTGCAGTCCCCTTTAACCACATTCAGCCAAAAATAAAATTGGACTGGGTTAGATGAAAATTGTGAAAAAGTATTGACAAGTGGCTAGCTTGTTGCCTACACAATCACATACCCAAACCCCGATATACCATTAGTCGCCTTTTACTAGCTAGGCAAGAAACACAGTTGGCACATTCTTTTATAGTCCCAGACCAACACGGGACTAATTATTAAATCTTTATGAAATAAGAATAGAATAGAAATAATAGAATAGAAATTAATTTATTGGACACACACATGAATTAACAACTACAGAGACACATAAAAAAACAGCAGCAGTGGCGGGCGCCCTTTTAGCACACACCCTGGTTTCTACCAGGTCCAGACCACACACCCAGGTTTCTACCAGGGTGTGTGCCGATAGGGCGCCGTGCAGCAGAGGTGCAGCCGTGACAGGAATACAAAAAAAAAAAAATGATAATTATAACAATTTGCCATAAGAACACAAAGCATTACAACAAACAACACCAGGACAGAATAATGTACCTATTATACATTGCATTTATTCTGGAGTGTTAAATTAAGTATACAGCAAAATGCAAGGGGTTTTGGTTAAGTCTCGATCATGTAGGTGGGTAGGTACTGCCGGAATATTTAAAATTCAACCAATATTTTGAAAGACAGTTTTACTCCAAATTGTTAATCCTAACTAGATAATATCATGATAGCAAAAATGTTGTTTACTTGTTACACTTTCACGTCCCAACTAAATTACCAATTTAATTGTCTTACGTTATTACAGAAAAAAATTAAAAATAGGTTCGGGTAGTTAAAACCTACTAAAAGGCAGTTCCCGAGGGATAGTAAATTCTTCATTATTATTATTATTTTTAGGAAAACAAATATTTCTCGTATTGTGTGACCAATTTGATTTATGATAAGTGTGGTCTTCTATTCAGATCCTGAGAAATGGGAGCAATCAGACGTGCGGCGCTGGATGCGGTGGGCGGCGCGCACGTTCAGGGTGCGCGCGCCGCGTAAGCACCTCTTGCCCGCCGGCGGGCGCGCGCTGCTCGCGCTCACCAGGGACCACTGGGTGCAGGTAAGCGTCTTCAACTCCTGTCTGCCAGAGAGATGGCAGCAGTCACATGTGCGGTGCTGGGTGCGGAAGGCGGCGCGCACGTTCAGAAACTCTGACTAACTAACGTCTGCACTGAAAGGGTTACCCTCCAAAGGCGCAGGGCCTGTTCACAAACGAGCGCAGTGGATAGTCCGCTGTAGACGCGGCTACTGGGCGCAGCAATAAACACGTGTAGGTGGAGATGCGCGTGAGTTTAGAGTAGATTGTCTGGTGCAGATAACAGACATTGCAACGATTGAAGCGTTAGTGGGCGCCCTAAACCTTCTAGCGGTTGGTGTCTTTGTACGTAAGATTGTCAATTAAAATAAAAGCGACACGAATGTGGCAGAATGATACTAGCCCCGCACGGTGATTAGGGCAACGATATGTGGATTTCGTCGATATGCCTCGTCCTTTTAGGATGGAGAAAGTTTCTACTACAGAGACCCATAGGAGTCCCGACACACCTGCATTTAGCATGATCAAAATATGTGTATAGGAAGATGATTCACCCACCATTCACATTCTTTTAATTCTTGTGCTGCATAATTGTGTTGGTAATAAAGTACATACTCGAAGTATAGATAGTTTAGTTTCGTGTGTGTGTGCTAACACGCGTGATGTGCGCAGGTGTGCGAGGGCGAGGAGGCGGCGGCGCGTATCTTCCACGCGCACCTGGCGCACGCGCACGCGACGGCGCGCGGACAGCCCCCACCGCCGCCGCTGCCCGAGCACCAGGCGCCCGCCAACGCTGCTGCTGCAGACAACCGTGAGTATTCTCTATTAACTCAGGTCCTGCCTGGTGTTCAAGGTGGTTAAGTGTTGCGCTATCTCCTGGGCATCTTACATAAAGGCAGGAACAGTACAACGTACAACAGTAAAAGGGGTTTATTCAATATACCCGCTACCACCCTGGGGCGGAGCAGGGTGCTTCTACTATCTTGAAGGCCCCGGGAGTCCGACACACCTCGCTGATTCCTACCGGTTTCAGCGGAGACGGATTCCAGACGGAGCGTAGCGAATTCCCCTGGGTCAACAAAAAATAAAAAGATCTGGTATGGTAGTATGTACCGCTTAGAGACTAGGTTTTTAAATCCCAGGTCGATCCAAAAAAAATGTGGCTGGGTATTTCAATATTGGAATTACTCAGAAGTCGGCTTGGCGGCTTTTCACCCACTTGTCTCGTAGAGCAGGTTAAACCATTGATGCTGCGCCTGGCCCTGACCTCTTTCCGGTCATGTCGGATTATCGTCTCACCGAACTATGAGAGTGAAGAACCAAAGAGTGTATTTGTGATTGCGCAGATAGTTGTGATCTATAATATCTCAAGCGTAGTTAGTTAATTACTTATTTAAACTAATAGGTACGCCCCCGCTCTAGCCACCCAATGTCTGAAACCGAAAATTAAATTGGCATCTTTAACATTTATGTTGAAAGTGCTCTGCGACACTTTCAATATGAGCCCCACGTAGATCTGACTACGCTACTGTGCTCACTGCAACATAAGAGAGATGGTTTACTAGGACAGAGATTATTAAATGAATATATATATATATACGAGTATATCCGACTACATTAGATACATTGATCTGACTCCGGGGTAAGTAGTTAAGCACTTGTGTTACGGAAATCAGAATCAACAGTGGTATTACAAATATATACTTTAATAAATATTGGATATTAACACCCAGGTACAGAACAAACACAAGTATTCATCATACGAATGTTTGTCCTGGGTGGGGATGGAACCCACAACTCTTGGCGCATGAGGCAGGGTCACTGCCGATTGCGCCATCGAGTCATTAAGTAATTAATACCTAATCAAAGATTACAAACATCAACAAAGCATAGAATTTTCTTTAGAATCCTGCCCTGTACATAGACATAAATGTTTCATAGGGCACTACCTTAAAATCATAAATCCATCAGAAGTCCAGCATCAACTTTCGGAACCTTTGAACAGCGCCATCTACCGCCGTTCACCAGTAACTAACAATAGAAAGCGCGCCAAAAGTCAGATGAATGAACTGCGCATGAGTCACGCGCACCGTGCGCGCGCAGCGCAGCATCCATTCATGCCGCGCGCCCGCCCTGACTCACGCGTCTTCCGAGAAGCCGCGCAAAAAACGTGTCTTACAACATGTTGGATAATGTCTTTAGCAATTGACTAGCTGGTGGCCATCGCCTTAGGCTATAGTTTGCACTCTTATTATTTTTTCCCATAGTAGGTCAAAGATTACCCAATACAATACCGCTAACTGATTTGATTCTGATTAGCGGTTGCGCGGCTCCTCGAATAGCATTCTGCAAATGATCGTAGCCCGCAGTAGCTGCCCCATCCAAAAATATTGGGTGGGTGTTGCTATTGGTCGGGTGACATGATTATTATTTTGTATAAGTATTTTAATGTGTTATTTTGTGATTCTACTATTTGTTTTATTTAATTTTTATTTTTATTTTATTTTTGTAATTTTAATGTATGGAAATTTATTTTCTGTAATAAAAACAAGGCATAACAAAAAAAACCCGTCGTAAGAAAAATCCATATGTACTAATTAACACAATATTTTTTTACGTCTTATTTAATCATATTATAATGCAATTGAAAAAAAAAGAGTCAAGATTTTGTTAATTTTATGACTGGCCCGTTGACTGGCCCGTTGGTCGAGGCGTCAAAGACCCTGGCAACGAAACCGAAGGCTGCGGGTTCGAATCCCGTTATGGGCAAATGTTTAGTGTGATGAACATGGACATTTGTACTCGAGTCATGGATGTTAATAAATATATTTAATTAAGTCTATCCGTTCACCTAGTATCCATAGCACAAGCACTTGCTTAGACTAGGGAATTGGTGTGTCTGTCAGTCTGGAGAATTTAATTTAATTTAATTAATAATTAGTGCGCCTCACAGACCACATAGTGCGCCTAATAATATCATTACATTGCCGAAATAATGAAGTACTTAAATACTTTTGTTCAGTTTACAAATTTATATACAAACATACATGGGCGTACTAAGCTTTTGGTCCAGTGGAGGGGAATTAAATATTTTTTGGTCTAGGGGGTGGGGGGCAGCTGCTCCTCCGGCCCCCCTTGCGTACGCCCATGCATACATACTATGTATGCATAAATAAATAAATAAATATCAAACTACATCACATACATTGATCTGACTCCGAGGTAAGTAGCTTAAGCACTTGTGTTACGGATATCAGAAACAACAGTGGTATAACAAATATTGGATATAACACCTAGACACAGAACAAACACAAGTATTCATCACACGAATGTTTGTCCTGGGTGGGGATCGAACCCATAACTCTTAGCGCAGAGGGTAGGATCACTACCAAATGCGCCATCGTGCCAGTCAAATGTATGTTTATCTTTGCTATTCATCCGTTAAGCCTGTAGGGATAAGGCACAGGTGAATAAATAGAACATCACGTACAGTGTCATCAGGTCGTCTGCAATAATATGTATAAGGATGTAGATGTACGCTACAACGCGTTTTTATTTATGGCTGACTTAATACACCAGGAGCGGTGTCTGACTTGAACGAGCACCTCACGTTTACAACGAATGTCTTATATATAAGCCACCGTAGCATCAGGGATTATTACGACTGAAAAAAGAATCTGCCATTACTGCCAACCAGTTGAAAATGAGTGCAAATCATCAGTAGCCCAAAGTGATAGCAAAATTAAATTTTGTACTCGTAAACATAAAATTAGACCCGAGACATATAGCTTGATAAACGGACTAGTGGTTAAAGACGTTGACCTCGAAACTAAAAGCACCGGATTCGAATATCGCTAGAGGCAAATGAAGTGTTGGTTGTTTATGAAAACATATTTAACTGGTAAATACGTTGTAGTAAGACTACTAGTTACCCAGTAATATGTAATACAAGCAAAGATTGTAGCTAAGGAATCGGTTTAGCAATGGTCTGAATTTTTTTTTTTAAATTTATGTCAGGTGGCATTGCGCAGGGTGAACGGACGCTGAACTATGCAGCCGCGATACCTACCGGCCTGCGCCTGCGCGCCTATTGCGAACAAACTTTTTTTAGTCTTGTTCCCGTCCGGTTGCATACGAGGAAAGATTTTGTGTTAATAGGGAATGGAGGAATTACAAAAAACTAACTAACTAATTAAACTTTACGCCACTTCCCTAGCGGGAATTAATGGAGGAATTATCAATTCATTAATCAAATTACTAGTATCGCCATTAATATTGCGTGCGTATTGAATGAGAAATATCATAGCTACTGTAATATTTACAGGATAAATGTTTATACACGAATCTAAATATAGGTAAGTAGGTACAGTACTTAACTTGCAATTGTTTTTTTTTATGTTCATCCTGGTAAACAAACTACTTACATCACGCGTATTAATAATGATCAGAAAAGGGATGTAGGTAATTGTGTGACCGATATTTTGCCGTAGCTAGTTGTATTCAAATCCATTGTTTCCAGTTGACCATGTTTCAAGGACATACAATAATAAAAAAACACTTAAAAAAACACTACGTTAATGGATACGTGCATAACGTCTTTGTTAACATGACGTCGGTCCTTCATGATTTACAGTATCTGGTGCCCACATTAGCTTATAATTGTTGGAAGATTGTAAACATAATAACATTTGATTCCTTATCCTTTAATGTCAATGTTAGTTCATAAAACTGCCAAGTGTGGCGCCGCCACTGTTTTTTCTTATCTTTCCCTCAAAAACTTTGTACAGGTCAAGTCACATCATCTCAGCTATAATAAACGTGTATTTTATTTAAACTCGCTCTAGGTGTATTAATTTCTACAATAATAATTAGCTCAATCAATAGGAACGACCTGCACGAGCTTCCGGTATCTACCGGACAGGACCGACCGAGGTGGAAGCTCTTATTATCGGAAGCCAAGACTCACTTTGGGTCGCCGCAGCGCCATTTTAGTTAGTTAGTCAGCTCAATCAATACACATGCACGAATAACATCATTAACTTATCGCTCTCCTCACACTAAACACCGTGCTTTTACTTCTCAATTATGGGACGTAATATGCTAATTCCTTTTCCTGTGCGTAAAATTTTGACAATACTAAAATGGTTAGGTACTTTATTGGTAACTAGGCTAGTATAGAAGCCCAAATAAATAAAATTTAAATGTCCGTTTGTATTAAATATCCAAATAACAGCATATGATAAAATGTAAACCAATCTTATGGATTTGTCTGTTTACAAGTTAGCTGGTAAAATAGAGAGATCCTTGTCACTTTTATTTTAAAAGCACTAGAGTCAATAATACATTTTTTGTTTAACTCTGCGTGGACCAAGTCGTGGTTTACTGTTAGTAAAAATTTATGAAAGGCTATCATTTATAAAATCGTTATAAACATAGAAAGGTAATTAAGCCTAGTTGAATTCGATTACAGCAAGTGTATCGTCGTCCATTACTGTTCAATTTCTATTCATGTTCCGCCATTCCAGTTATCACAGCAATAATTTAGATAAAGAGCTATCTAAACGACTCAATCACCGACATCTATCCCGGGGCGCGGTAATCGCGGGAAAACGCCCCAAAATTGTGTCCCTCTTGACCCGGCCGACCGGCGGTTAGCACTGATTGATCCTTCGCGCTCCTCCCTGTCAATGTTTTGGGAAACGCTTTTTGATTTTTTTTATAACGATAGCAATTCAAATTCAAAATTCAAATTCAAAATATCTTTATTTATATGGGCTTCAAGAAAGCACTTATAAATAGTCAATATACATAAAAAAAGGATAAGAACTAATACAATTGCGAGACTAACTGTATTTTTGGTTAAAGGTCACACACCGTCAAATGAATTAAAAAAAAAATCTATATTCAGCCGAATCTAGGTATGTTCTGCAATAACATAGTAATAGTGTACATTCTCGTGTGTACCTACTTATAAAATTTATAACATTTTTCTAAAAGAAGACTCAAATTTTACAAAGTCAAATAAATCCGATTGCGAGGCAAAGGACAGTAAGTACCTAACATTATAGTCAAAGATATTTTTATTTTGAAAAGAGACGAGCAAAACATTTATGCAAACAAAATAAATGGGTTTGAATAAGTCGGCGCCCATAATGCCAACATTTGCGATCATCAATTAAGACGACCCGCGCGCAGTGATACATAATGGCATTCATACTTTTCAAATTAAGGAGATGAGTATCGGCATGCATACCTATAATTCTAAGTCTTAATTATAAAAGCGGTATATAGGAGTATGATCATTAATAATATAAAATAAAAAATAGTTGATAATAGGTGTACCCGGTGTTATGATCTACACGAGAAGTTTAGATCCTAGGGGCCTGAATCTTCACTGTTAAAACGATCAGGACATAGTTAGACAAGTATTAACAAAACCAAGGGACCGCTCTGCACTAGCCTGGACTACAGTCCTTCAGCTCTCCAGTTTCTCCGCCGTAGAAACAACTTTTCAACTGACAGCTGGTGATTAGTCGACAAAGATGTTGTGTATGAATCAGGCCTCAGCGCGCCAAACGCGGCAGGCATCCCGCGGCCATCATTGCGGTGACTTCGCCTCCAAACATGCTGCGAAGATTCCACCGCGTGACGCGGTACGGGCTCGTCTTTATTTTTAGCTAAATATTCACGTTGGCATTCATAACAAATAACTGGCTCAAACAAACTATAATTAATGACTCTCCGTTAATTAATAAGGCTGACTCGATTTGTCGCCTTTCAATAGGACGTAGGTAATTTCGTTTCGTTCTGTCGTTTCAATGCCAACAAGCAAGTTATCTTAGATCATCTATATCTCATAGTAATCGCGGATTCATACTAAAAATCTTATCTTAAAAATGTTGTAAAGCGTAATGACATTCCTTTAGTTTGTATATGTAAGCTAATTTAATTAGGATGTTTCAAGAAATATGATGTGTCACGTGACCGATTGGCCGCGTGGTGCGGCTTACGCGTTCCTAATGATTTGTGCGCGAGCGCGATGCCGGGAATGCTGCGCGGGCGCAGTGACGCGCCGGAAAATATTGCGCGTTCCGCGAATATTGGACGGAATCCTAGGATTCCACGAGGTGGAACTTGTTTTAACAAGTGTTCGGTTTGTACTTACGAGGATATGAAATTCTCGTAATGTACGTAACTAATTATTTTATAACGGATAATGAATTGTTTTTTATTTATTTGATCAGTTATTACGCTGCACTCTATCTAGATGCTGGCTCTAACAAATATTTCTCGACTAATACTCCTCAACTAATACTGTACTCTTTTTCCCATTTGCATTCGTCGCATTCCATAAACATGCTCCGTCTATAGGTATACCGATTTTAAGTTGATTTTAGTAGCAAAAATACATTTTAGTCAAATAAATTAATTATAATTATAATTTTTTCCACAGTTGTTTTGTTCCTTAGACTTGTATTTTGTTACTTTTAAAAGCCGTTTCGTATAAATAAAGCGACTAATTACCGTTTCATGCCTCCTACTAATATAATCAGCGTGGACTATACTGAATAAGTAAACTTAAGCTTTAGGTAGGTCCCGACAAAACGATAAAGTCGCGCGCAGAAGGAAGTGTCGGCGCACGCGCAGCGCAGTGACGCCGCTGGGTTTCCCCCGATAAACAAACAAACCGTATCGCTCCAACAGCTTTTTACTTACCTATTAAACGAGGATTATTCTGCGGCAGTAATAAAATCCCATTTTAAATAAATGGGTTACAAAAACTATATATAAATTTTTCCTCAGGCAAGATTTTAATACTCTATGGGATAATTACACAATGCTTAAAATTTGACCTTTAACCTATCGTTTAAAGGTAAATAGATGCACATAATAGTTTTTCGGACCAGAAGCGTAGTTATAGTAGGGTTAGGTTGTGAAGTGCACCGTGCCTTCATGCTCGGACTCAGACTAAGTCTGGGTCGGATGCTGGGGTCTGCACCGGTGAAGGCCAAGCCAAAGGTTCGAAAGACAAAAGCGACAATTTAGGTATAGATTGTTAGGTTTTGTATTGCCGAAGGTATGTAAGCATTTATTTTTGGGAAGTCGATCTTGCTCTACCCTGATTACTTGCCAGGCTAGCGCTGAATGGATGAATTTTCTTATTAGTTTTTTAATTTCTAAGTAGCAAATGTATCAAAATTATGCATCAATGGCATATATAAGTACAATATCCTATATAAAGCGTGTAGGCAGCCCAATTAAAATTCTCAGTTATGATATGGTTGTATTAAACCATTTGACATCAACAAACTGAACCAAAAACGTTCTGCATGAGACACAGCATTTCATCCGATATCAGCTACAAATATGAGCCGTAAGTTTGAAGGAGCAAAGGTTTTCAGCGTCTCGGTGCGCAGGCGCTGCGCGGGTGCTGCGCGGGCGCTGCGCGAGAGCTGCGCGGGCGGTGCGCATGCACCCGCCGCGTCACGCACCTTGCGGTTTTCCCCCGATCAATCATCGCTGTAAGCTTTTAATAGCGTTCAGACAGCTGCGCCAGCCACAGAACAATGGGAGGGCGAGCACGGGGACAGAGGTCGTTCCGCGGCTCGCACATTAATCACTTGCCCCACTCCCGGGAGGTGCGGAATTTCAATGAGGTTTTGCGTGACACAATTTTTGCTTTGTATATCTCTACTAGGTAAACTATGTAGGCGATTTGAGAATTAAATTGTGTACTGATCTAGTTCAGGTAAAAGTTTGGAAAAATCGAGCTCCTTGAAACGTTGTCAATGTACATACATACATACATACATAAAATTACGCCCATAATCCCCAAAGGGGGAGGCAGAGTCAAAGAAGCAGCCGGCCCCTTTAACCACATTCAGCCATAAATAAAACTGAGCTGGGTTAGATGGAAAATTGTGAAAAAGTAGTGACAAGTGGCTAGTTTTCCGCCTACACAATAACATACCTAAAACCCCATATACCTACTATTAGTTGCCTTTTACGCCATGCTAGGCAGAAAACACAGATGGCACATTCTTTTTAAGTCCCAGACTAACTAAAGACTTTTAAGTCAATGTTAAGCCGACATTTGGGCAATAATCGATTTGGTAAATCGAGTACCTACGCATTAATTGGATTTGTAAATATAAATAGTACAGAATATTTTTAATAGGAAGTATTCGTCATAAAATACGAAAATAGGACAACTAAAAGAAGAAGTATTATAATAATATGAATAAATAAATATCCGACGACACATACATTGAACTGACTCCGAAGTAAATAGCTTAAAAGCACTTGTGTTACGGATATCAGAAACAACGGTGGTATTACAAATACCTATATACTTACTTAAATATTTGATATTAACACTCAGACACAGAACAAACACAAGTATTCATCACACGAATGTTTCTCCTGGGTGGGGATCGAACCCACAACTCTTGGCGCATGGGGCAGGGTCACTACTGAATGCGCCATCGAGCCAGGTCAAAGATATAATAGATCGGGATTAAAATAAATGCAGAAGCGGTAAAAGTAAATACACAATCATTTAGAGATTAGTGGAAACATTGCGGATACAAATTTGAGTATAGAAAACGCGACCTAGAAAACTTTGTAACCTTTCGAATCGTCTGAGCAATGATGTCGCAACGCGGCGCGAGTTTGCGCTGCGTGCAGCGCATGTGTGCGCGGGGTGACTCATGGGCACTTGCATAACATCTACTGAATGATTCGCCGGTTAACTCCAGCCCAAATAATAGTTAGTTCCAAACCGCGGAAATGACTCAAGTTAACTCGGAACTATGAGTCACAGGTTCCGGATTCGGTTGAGTCAATCATCTGGCAACTGTAATCCTCGCTAGATCTCTATTGTGTGAGTAATAGTATTTATTTTCGTTTACTCTGGGAGATAATTAGAGCGCGCGGTGAGTGAGCGACTATGATTTTGGCGCCAGTTACTCAGAGTAGCCGGCGGTCTTGAGGAAAAATGGAAATTTATTATTAAATGACGTTTTATTAATTTAATTCCAAAATAAATTTAAATATGCGTTATGGTAATCAGAAATTATGCCAACAACCGGACTCGGACCAAATTCCTATCTTGTCTAACATTTTGTCCCATGTTGGTCTGGGACTTGGCCCATGTTGATCTGGTACAAAAAAAAATGCGCCAACTGTGGTTCTTGCCTAGCATGTCGTAAAAGGCGACTAATGGTTTACGGGCTTTTGGGTATGTGACTGAGTAGGCGACGAGCTAGCTACTTGTCACTCCTTTTTCACAACTTTTCATCCAACCCAGCCCACTGTCCCATGTTTGTCTGGGACTTTAAAAAAATATGCCAACTGTATTTCTTGCCTAGCATGTTGTAAAAGGCGACTAATGGTATATCAGGTTTTGGGTGTGTAGTTGTGTAGGCGACAGGATAGCCGCTTGTCACTACTTTTTCACAATTTTCAATCTAACCCAGTCCGGCTTTATTTTTGGCTGAATGTGGTTGAAGGGGCATGCACCCCCTTTGACTCTGCCTACCTCTTCGGGGATTATGGGCGGAGATCGATCAACACCTAGTTATATTGTAAATAAGTATTACAATGTAAGACGCAATTACAATTTATACAATATTCGCTCGCCTCGCTTCGGTCTGTTTCAGATACTCTATCGTGTGCCTTGTCGGAACTATAATTAAATATTTTTTTTTATTCAAAATTCGAACTTGAGCCGTGGAGTCGTTACAGACAGATAGTTACTTTCGCATTTATAAAATTAGTACGGTAATATTATTATATTATAGTGATGATTTTTCATAGTCATCATCAATACTTACCAAATGTCCACTACTACTTATTTACCTAATAAATATATCTACTTATACAATATTACTGTTAGTCGTCTAAGCACAATTTTTTTTATCTAAGCATCCTCAAGTATTATTAAAATGTTTCTTAATATATATTTTTGTACCCGCCTCTATATAGGTAGGTATATAATAATGAGGATATTAACGCATACACACTTGTTCGAATGAGAACAATTCATGTTCATGTAACTGTCTGACGCTGGATAGAGTTGTTGAGATAGGGTACTTGGGAGTCCAGTTAGATGACACCCTTTCGTGGAATTCGCAGATAAACTTTCAACACGTACACGTAAATTGATCTGGATCTTTAAAAATCTTCGCGATGTCCTTAAGCCCCAACTTCTGAAGGCTGTTTATTTTGCACTTGCCCAATCAGTTCTAAGCTATTGTATTCCAGCGTGGGGTGGTGCATGTAAGACCAAAATCATAAAATTGGAACGTGCTCAGAGGTCGGTGTTTAAAAATCATGTTTAAAAAACCTTTTAGATGTCCCACTTGTAATCTTTATCAAGACAGCCAAGTTCTGTCTATTAGACGTCTTTATATTCTGCACGCTACACTCCGCAAGCATACTGAGCTCAGCTATGACGATTATAGTCCTACACTTGCGAAACGAAGACCAGATAAGGTTTGTAATATAGCCAAACATCACACTGTCTTCCTAAGGCGACATCTGTTCTTTCTCGTACCATATCTTTATAATCGACTGAATAAGGTTTTAAGTATTTACAATAGAACTCGTAAGGAATGTAAAACAATTATACAGGATTGGTTGCTCAAACTAAATTATAAGGAAACAGAATCATTATTATCAAACGTACTGTAAGCTAAACACGCACGCACGCACTCACACAC
>OX596208.1:17079255-17310552 GCA_951394215.1 Glyphodes perspectalis | reverse complement strand
CGAAAGTTCCTTCATTTGTTTTGATGTACTGACAAAAAATTTACTTGTCGCGATTCGATCCTATGCTTAATCCTAACTTTAGGATCTCTGTCACAAAGTCAAAGTTAAACTCAAAATATCCTTTATTTACATAAGTTTAAAAAAAATCACTTATAAATCGTCAAATACAGATAAAGGAATTTGATTCTATCCGGTTCGGAGTGTCGCATCTACCGAGAAGAATCCAGCAAGAAACTCGGTAGTTACTCTTTTCAATAACCGTACAACAACAGCAGTGGCGGCGCAATACCTAAACTTAATGGTGGGCAAGGTATCTTTTGCGAGGCCCTCTGACGGGGCCGGGCCGCACCCCTGGTCTCCCGACCCCGAGCAGTTCATATTATCTCCAAGTTCCTGTAATCATCCTATATCAATAACACCTAACAGTGGAACTCCCCCCCCCCGTACCTGACGGCGGGCGGTCCGCGTCAGCGGGCGCGAGGGGCGCGAGGGGCGCCAGGGGCACCAGGGGCACCAGGGGCGCGAGGGGCGCTAGGGGCGCCTGGGGCGCGTCGAGGGCCGGCAGCGGCGCGCAGTGCGCGTTGACGGAGGACGTGACGCGGTGCAGCCCGCAAAGTAGCTCGCACCCCACCAGCGTCACCACGCCGCTCACCGGGCTGCGCCCACAACGATAATATTAACTAACACTTCAATAATATTCAGAGGTGGATTATTCACCCGCTAATGGGGCGCCGATGGAGCGGTGGTAGCTCAATGGTAAGGAGACGCGCCTCTTAACCGAAGAGTGCGGGTTCAAACCCGGGCATGTACCTCTAGATTTTTCAAATCTATCTACATATTTATACCACTAGCTCGATGGTGAGGGAAAACATCGTGATGAAACCTGCAAATTCAAACAAATTTGAATTTGTAACCATGATCAAAAAAAAATTGTCTGGTTCCTCTATCTTAGGGTTACGAAGGTTAGATCGGCAGTCGCTTCAATGTAATTACCAGGCTCGCTAAATCCTGGATCATGTTCTAAGCGGACCGAGTCCAAGCACGGGACATAACGCTAGGAAGATGAAAGGGCGCCGATGTTACGCTCGCTTAGAGCTGTCTCGACGTTTAATCTGCCTATGTACCTATATGTATTTTGTATCTGCCATATTCATACGCCTATTTGATCAATTTGATTTTGATATTTATGTGTATGTGATAAAACTTGGTCCACGTAAAGTGTCAAACACTAGATAGCGCTATCTAAGGTCGTAGACTGTTTTTACGCCTTTTTACCCTAAAAAATAATGGCCTCGCTGGCCGCACGGCCGCATAGGGCTCTTTAGGTTATAGTGAAATACCTAAGTTCAGGCAATTGGAGCCACAGGCAAAAACTGAACATCTTTGTGAAATAAACACAGCCTGTTAATTTCTACATTGGTTATGAATTGGCAATCAGTCGATGTTCGTCTCGAATAGTTTTCTAACAGTCCATCTCAATATCTTGTGAAACCGATAGACATATATTGAATTAATCATTTAGTAACAGGTGTTATCGATGTCATTAGACATGACATCACGGTCTCAAGTCGTTTGGGAGGTTTTTAATTTCTACATAATTTTGAGTTAACTCAATAAGCCGGCGCAGTGGACTGCGCCAAGCTACTGACGCAATGAATTTGGTCGAGCCACCCACGTCTACCCCGGCCGCCTCCTCATTGGCGGAGAAGCGTAACAAGTAACGCACGTGACCGGCTGTCAAATGTTATCGGCCGGCCAGGGGTCGCCGCCTAGGAGCTTCAACTACTAATTGGTGCACATTTCGCGATATGTGCGCATCTTGTTTAAATAAAGACGTGTACCCACCAGAACTTGATTAGATCTTTCGGTTTGGCGCCCTCGTTCACTCGCAACAAGAACTCCGCTAGAAACAAGTCCAGCCATGTCGATTTCTGCGAAAAAATATTAAATTAAAATAAACCAATCGGAACGCTATGAAAGGAACTGTTTTTTTTCTATTAGGTACTAGTGGACACTGTAAATTGAACCTTCCTAATGAAAGACTCTTCGAAGCTCCCTATCCTGTTCAAAAGATCATGATTAAGATGAATACATACCTACTACATCTACTGTTGCAAACGAAACATAAAGCTATTTATTGCGGATGTTTTCGCTAGATCGCAGTAGGTACTAGGATACCAAAGAAGCATAAGAGCTCGAGACTGGATGGATTAAACTAGTAATTGAGTACAGTGCTGCTACAACGTACGTACGTACAATCTAGCCGGCGCGGGGCCGGTAGCAAATACTTACCAAAAGGCTGTTGCATACAAAAAAATCCCTTTATTTGGATCTTTGTCCAATGTTGTATCCGATTACAAATGTAAAGCGGGGCTTTTGCTTATAGCTAATCCGGCACTGATCGAGTACATAAAAGAGAAATAACAGCCGTAGATAAATGATGTCCTGTATAGGGAACAACTCAATGAACGTCTTCCGCGCTCGCTGGGACTCGTGATGCAACCGAGTTCAAGGCGGCGGCGAGGCCGCCTGCGCATCGCTTACATCAACGGCTTATTGGTTTATTATTAGAGAGGCTTTGTCGTCCAGCGCAAATGATCAATGCATTAACCCGTTGGTTGAGTGGTCAGAGACACTGGCCACAAAACCGTTGCGGGTTCGAATTCCGCTAAAGGCAAATATTTCGTGTGATAAACATAAATATTTTTACTCGAGTCATGAATGTTTATAAAGGTATTTAAGTATGTATATCCGATTACCTTCTCGTAGTATCCATAGCACAAGCGTCTGAAGAATTTATTTATTTTATTACACAAAAGCAAGCTAGGGAATCGCATTTTTTGCGGCCATACATAGCTTTTGTTTATTTTTAATTTTCTTGTTATGTTTATTTTTTATTTAATGCTATCTTAGCAAATCTTCCAAAAGTATCCTTGTACCTAATTGTGAGAAAAAATGCAAAAATAAATATGCTTGAAGCACAAAACAAAACTGTGCTGACCTCATAGGTGCCGGTTTCCGATTTGAAGAAGTGCTCCCAAAAGATCTTGAGAGAGTCGGGCTCCTCCTCGGCGGCCATGCCTGCGTGTGCGCCGCCGTGCTATAACAACAATGAATCTATTTAATAATAAATCATTTATTTATTGTCCTGTTGATATATTGCAGTGATAGAAAAGGCTCGAGCATGCCTTTTAGACACGTCGCTTTATTATTTTACTATTTACAGACTCCTGGTTTTAGAGTTCAAAATGGCTTTTGTAAGCTTGGCTGCTGTAATTTATTTATTTAGATACACAAACAGATTGCCTCAATACAGGTTAGACTGCTAAAAAAACAGAAAAAAGGACTAATTGACGTCTACATGTGATTCAGCTGATTATTGTAATGTAGGATGTGCCCAGTTGTTTCAATATCTAAAGGCGGATCTCCACCTAATAAAAGTTATTTTTTTTTTAATAAAACTTTTGTTCGGTGGATACTTGACTTTACAGAAACTTTTGTCACCAACACGTGTTGCTAACACAAAAGTTGGCAAATTTTGTTCGGTGTAGACTTGCCTTAATAAATAGTACATTTACTAATTAACCTGTCTTATTTAATGCTTACTAGCCACCCGCCCCGTCTTAGTCCGGTAAATGAGTACCTTACCTTACTTTTACCTTAATTTCAACTTTGATGCGTGGATTTCCACGCAACAAAGTTGAAATTCATAAAAAAAATCTTAGTGCACTTTATATGGGGCAGCCCACAGTAGCTGCTCCATCCAAAAACACTGGGTGGGTGTTGCGATAGGTCAAGTGACATGATGTTTATAATATAATGTGTTTTTTGTGATTCTTTTTTATTTTTTTTTGTAATAATATTTTCTTTCTGAACCAAAAGGTTTATTTTTATTATTTACTAGCTGTGCCAGCGGTGGCACCCGCATTTATGGTTAATATTTTAAAAACTATTTCCGTCATATATGATTTCTATGTAACTTTAACCATTAAGGCTGCACACGCGACGGAAGCTTAAAAAATGGAGTAACTTCTCCCGTTTTCCCAACATTTCCCTTCACTACTCTGCTCCTTTTGATTGTAGCGTGATGAAAAGTATACTATAACCTGCCCAGGAATATGAAGAATAATTGTACCAAGTTTCGTTAAAATCCGTCGAGTAGTTTTTGTTTCTATAAGAAACATACAGACAGGCAGACAGGCAGACAGACAGACAGACAAAAATTTTACTGATTGCATTTTTGGCATCAGTATCGATCACTAATCACCCCCTGATAGTTATTTTGAAAATATATTTCATGTACAGAATTGACCTCTCTACAGATTTATTATAAGTATAGATGTAAGCATCATAGCGCACAAAATAAACTCTATTCCATACAGTGTTCCTATCACTTGCACATTTAATTGCCCCATTAATTTAGTCGAGGACTGGGCGTCTGCAGCAAAAAATCGCCACATTGCCGATTATAATGTGCTGTTAACGGTATTCCATATCACTATGGACACTTACCAGCTCAACGATTAATATTAATGTAGTGTGCGCTATCTTAAATACAATTAATAACAAAATACTATATGCCATCAAACGAAACTGAACATTATAAATCGTTTATCGATGTATTACGTTATGTGTGAATCGTATTTATTTATAGTCCAGATGGATCTACAGACAGCAATGAAGGACGCCAAATGTAGACAACTTTTTAACTATTTCAGAATCATTGCATCATACAATTATGAAAGGGGAGGGAGCACTTTCCTTGTAACACGCGGTCTTATTTGGGTAACCCATTGGCCATTGGTACAGCGGCATGTGATTCGTTGTTTAAATTAGAATTAAGGCTTTTGACAATAATATATTTATCAGTACCTTATGTTTATGGATGAGACGCAATAGATACCTAGACGTGGACGAAAAATCAAGAGACCATTGACATACGATGTCGCACTTTGTTGACACTTCCTTTCCATAATATGTGCCGTACATAATTTATGGATTAAAATCATTGGAATATACTGTGTCTAATGTAGAGCCCCTACACAGTATCCTAATTCAGCAGAAACTGTAATCAAAAAATATTTTTATACCTATAGCTGACCCGGCTAACTTCGTTCCGCCTAACAGTCAATGACACTTAATCGGGTTAAATAAATTGAGATGTATCCTATCTCTTAAGTTGGATCAAACTGCACACGGTGTGCAAATTTGATTAAAATCGGTTAAGAAGTTTCGGAGTCTATCGCAGACAAACTACGTGACGCGTAATTTATTATATTATGATATAAAAAATTCGTGTCAGTGTTAGTTGCCATACTCCTCCGAAACCGATTTTGTTGAAATTTTATATGTACACTTGGTAGGTCTGAGAATAGGTTGTTATCTATTTTTCATACCCCTAAGTTATAAGGGTGGTCCACCCCAAAGCTATAACTTGAGAACGACTTTATCGATTTCGCTAATTATTTTTTAGTTGTGTTTGTTATTGTCATGAGAAGGTTCTTATGGAAGAAAAAAAAAAGTTGCACGGTAAATAAAAAAAAATGGGTATTAAAAATTCGAGAACGGAACGGACATTCGAAAGAAGTCACAACTTGTGGCTCATAATTATTTCAACAGCTAAATCGTTATGGTGGTAGACGTGCTAAGTTCGATCAGTAAACAGTTGTTAGACCGAATGTTTGGCGAACGCCCTCAACTGCCCGACGAGGTTACCCTCTAAGATGCAGTAAGGCGAGTCCGGCAGTCCGGCAGGGCAGCGGGCGGATAAGCGCCTTAGTGCAGTGCGCGGGTCTCTAAGCCGCGATAACACAGGCTGAGCACCACGATATCGTTTCCTGAGTCAACAGACGCTACCGACTAGTATACATGACAGCCGATACTCTCAACAAACATATTTACGATTTTTGTAGACATTTTTCAGTTCAAGTCTTGACCTTGGGCTTTATTTTCAGGGCCGCATGGCCCTTATGTACGAAGTGTGCAGCATAAATTTATGGCGTTTCGTAAGTATTGCACACAAATCCTATTTGGCAGGTCAGATGGTGCGGGCCTGCTTATATTCCAATGAGCAGAAATAGACCGCGGCTTGACAGTACACCAATGCCGATTTAATTGCAAATAGTTTCTTTCATATAAGTATTTGTCACGACATATATCAATATTTCTGCACGGAACGACAAACAACTCATTTTGCGATGCCAAAAAATACAAAAAAAGAAACCTTTTGTAAAAGCAGCATTGTGTTGCAATTGCATCAAAGTATGAAATACCTATTGAGTGAAAGTCGAGCAGTGTACTAATAAATCGGCACTCGCGCATTCTGCAACTAGTCGCATCATTCAACGGCGCACGCGCACAACACGATCGCATTTGCTGTAGGTCAAGAAGCACACTGCACAACGGTATTATTGACCGACCACTCGATATCTTAATATACAAATACAATTATTTAGTAAACCTACCTACTTACATATCTGCTAGGTAATGTACCATTAGGCGTTTCCTGATTGGTAAAACAATTAGTAACTGCGAAAGTACTGAGGCTGCGATTATGGTTAATTAGTTTCATTGCGTAAAGGAATTCGCATTTAGCATGATGGATGCGTGAATGTTTCCGATGTAGGAGCATAACATGCTTTGATTTATTTCTGTACACTTTCTAAGGAAGGCAGAAAGGCTAAGTTAATTTGGTAATCTCCAAACAATTCTAAAACTGACTTAATTTTTTCATTCCCTAAAAATTTAAAGATTTAGATATTTTGTTAAAAATTGGATCTATGTTACCTCTCATCCACTACTCATCTCTTTTTTTCTGTAATTAACCCCCTACGCAAAAACGACGGGGTGTTATATGTTGGACTTGTGTGTGTGTGTGTGTGTGTGTGTGTGTTTGTCTGTGGCATCGTAGCTCCCGAACGTTACAGACCGAACTAAAACGTATTACAGGATTTTTACTATACATATGAGCAAAAGACTCGTTATCACGCTTGTGATAAATGCTGCTCTCTAATATTATTGATACCAAATCTATACAGTAATTTACATACACATTTTGTAAACATTTCAATAGAGAATCAGCGTTCGGCTGATGTGTTTTCTCATTGATTTCAATGGACAGTGGCGGATTTACCCTAAGGCCCAGTCGGCCCGAGCCTAGGGCGGCCAGATATTAGAGGCGGCCATCGTGATAAAAATTAAGTGATGACGCGTTAGTACTGAGAATTATGGCATAGGGTCCAGGGGCGGCCAACACTGTAAATCCGCCACTGTCAATGGATCATGTTTTTCAGTAGGTATAGCAGCAGATTTTAGCTTTTCCTAGCAAGTACAGAACAGTTTTAAAATATTAGATTTCTGTCTGTATTTTGGTTACCATTTTTGGAAAACTATGGAACTGTTGCCCGTCGCTGAGTTGCGAATGGTATTAACTGTAGTCCATATAAATCATACACTGTTATCCTTACACCTAGGTAGTTTATGTGTGTAGTATAATTTAAAATTTTACCAACAATTGTCGAACTTCTTTCACTAAATTCTTATTGGCGCAGATACACAACACTTTTCAAACTTAATCACAAGGGGTGCTACTTCTGACGAACACAATACTCGCTCATATGCGCACACGACGAAAATTAATACGAAGTACTTGTACTTCAGTCGTTCTAACCGAGTAGGACGAGACTGAGCAAACTCGCTATCTATTGTGGCGAGAGAACTCGTTTTCCGCTACTTCACCCATCTACCAGCTGTCTAAACAGGGTGTTCGCAAGTCACCAGGTAGTTCGCGCACGTGGTGCAGTGGGTCGCTACTGGCCCCTGGGGGTACGTGCACGCCGCTCCCCGGCCGGCCGGTCACTGCGCGGGAAGCCTTATCGCGTGCCCATTATTTATTGGACACTAAGGAGACTGGAGATAATTCAGACCGAATGACAATGTTATCAGTAATACCAGAGATCCACAGTGCTGTGTTATAAAATTTACAATTACGATTGGACCACATTGATTGACGCCTATATTATTATATTGGGAATACTCTAATATCTGATTTCTACACTTTCTAGTTTGTTGTTAGGACACAAATTACGCAATGACCAATACAAAATAAAACTTTAATACAGTAATATTATACTATAATTAACATTGATTAGCTTTAAGCAATATTTTAGATGAAAGGATAGTTAGTATATTTATCCTTGTTTATAATGTTGTTACATTGTTTACACATGATTCAAAACAAAAACATGGTTCAAGGATAAAAATTTTACAATTGCAACCAAAGGGTCATGGCAATGTAATATTTTTTGAGAATATATATCAAATGATTCATAAAAAATATATATTTTACTAGCATTATAATAACATGTAAGCAATAATCCATGCTATTTCCTGATAGTTATATGTAGGTATTTGATATTATTATTGTTAGGTAGTGGAATATGTTTCCTATCATATTTATATGAGATATTTTATTTGAAATATAATAATATTACCAACCAAATTTCAGTGACAATTTGGGATACAATAGAAAAATATTTCTTTACGTCTTGCATGTTGCTAAGTGTATGTACAAAAACATATTAGGGATATTAAGGACAAGATTATATTTTGTCATTTCCTGAAATGAGTATTAATCAACCAAGTCATACTCCTAATTAGTTTGGAAGATGTATCTAGTTTCTTTGTAAGAAAGTAGTTAATGCTTCTTCATTGTTTACAACAAAAACATTGACAGATTTGGTCCCTACTTATTGCTATCAAATGTTTTATAGATATGTATATTAAAAAATATATTTGATTGGTACAGCTATCAAATCAATGTTAACAGGCATTCAAGTTAGAACATAATTAGAATTACCCTATCTTCCATTAACATATGTGTGGGGCATCCAGGTTGGTTGTAGATTTATTTGTGTGTAAAAATGATTGTTTAATGCTATGACATAAACACAGTTAGTTTTAAACCATGTTTCCTTTGTTTAAGTACAGTACTGTGATTAGTAGTTGCTCAATCTTTTTAAGTGCAAGTGTAAGTTACAGATGTTTACATAGTACGAAACAAAGTTGGTGCTTCTGTCTGTTTGCTCTAGTCTTTTAAACTATGCAAGGGATGTTGATGTGGTTTTCACCAATACATAGAATAATAGGGATGATGACTGCATTAAAAAACTAAAATTATATTTAGTCCGCCAGTGATATCAAATCACACAAAAAATCACAAAGATAAAGGGCATCGAAGTTTTGGATTGGGGGCTTGCGACGTCACTATTTTGTAAAAAAATTACGAAAGTGTGACGTCACAACATTTGTTTGACAAATAAATAAAAAAATATGTGTTCAAAATTTTTTTATAGTCTACTAAACAAAATTTTTTTGTCATCTTGCCTATACAAGAAGGTGTATATGTATAGTTTCATATTGTTTTGTTTTATTTAAATACAAATTGGAAAACTTCTCTAAATTGTAACTATAGTACATAAGAAATACAAGATATTAAGATTTAATTACTCAAATTGAATAATTATGAATAATAATAATTTATAATTAATCAATTTGTGAAACATATGTAATCCATATAATGCATGCATGTACTGACTAAACAGGACTGTACCTACTTACAAGTAATTTATGTAGCCTACCCATTTTTGATTCAAATCATTTATTTATCTAACTTGGTTGAAAAAGGGATTTAATGTAACTTTTAAAAGCTACATATTATACATAGTCTCAATTACATGGACCAATTTAAAATGATTCCCACTGTTTATGAAAACTAAAGTTTATTTATTTACCTGAAACTTCGGCGAATTGACTGTTTGCTAGGAACACGTACAAAAAGTTCAAGAAATAAAAGTAACTTTGTAATACTACAGGTTTCTGGTACTTTACATAGATTTAGAACTTACAGAAATAATTAGATAAACTTTTTAAACGATTAAATTGCAATAAGTGAAAACAACCTCAAAACTTTTTCCTTGACAATCAGATTAATATTTTTATTTTTTTCATACGTCAGTCAGTCAACTTTAAGCTCTTTTCCGAAACGTTTCATCCAAGTTGTCATTGCATGCCAAATGTAACCTTAAGCTAAACTCCCGAATTTTTTCTTTTATCATGTAAAAAAGTCGATGCCACACCTCTATCATATCAATAATACATTGTTTATTTAAGACGTGATTTCCGTTTATCTAAAGAATGTATTATCTTTTTCTTGGTCCATTTGCCAATACATTACGCTCACTGTCACCGCCGCGGCGGAGAAGTAGGCTGAGTCCAAGAAGCAGCATGATCATCTAAAAGCAGCTTTTGTTCGAAAAAAAAAATTACATAAATAGAGAATACTGAAATCTATGCTGTATCTCGTGGCCCAACGTTTTTAAAATATCAGAAAAACAAATCAGAGATATTAAAATAAAATAAAAGTTAGTGTCTCCCCACGGATAATGTTTTTAAAAACCGGCTAAGTTAAAGTCAGACTCGTGCACGAACGGTTCCGCACCAGATACCTTAATCCTCGGAAAAATAAGGTTATCTAATAAAGTTAAATAAATAAAATTAAATATTGTTCTGTTGATTAATATTAAATGTTGATTAATATTACCTAAAAACTAATTTTTCATTTATGGTGTACCTTCAAAAAATTTCGTTGTCCTAGGTGTATCTTGAACACAAAACGTTTGCGGAACACTGATCTATACCACATTAGACTCTGATATTATAACCATGTTTTGAAAGAAAGAAAAATGTTTATTAGGTACTTACATGCATAAAACATAACATACATACATTTTAACATATTTTTTTATTTTTTAAGTGAATCATCATCCTCTTGCCCTTCTCCCAATTCATTTGGGGTCGGTCTTTTTTATCTATAAAGTAAATACAAGTCAATATTTCAAGCGTCAACCTGTTGTCATTATTTATATCGACCAAAAATCGCAAAAAAAAAAAATCACGTCCGTTGTATTCTGTTTTAGTACATATTCGTTGCTACAGCGGTAACAGAAATACATCATCTGTGAAAATTTCAACTGTCTAGCTATCACATGAGATTACAGCCTGGTGACAGCCGGATAGAAAAACAGAGAAGTCTTAGTTATAGGGTCCTATTTACCCTTTAGGTACGAAACCTTAAAATAATTATAGTACAGACTGGCCCGTTGGTCGAGTGGTCAGAGACCCTGGCCAGGAAACCAAGGGTCGCGGGTTTGAATCCCGCTAGGGGCAAATATTTCGTGTGATGAACATGGATATTTGTACTCGAGTCATGGATGTTTATAAACGTATTTAAGTATTTCTATCCGTTCACCTAGTATCCATAGTACAAGCTTATAAGCTTAGTTTGGGACTAGGGAATTGGTGTGTTAGTCTGAAGAATTTATTTATTTATTATTATTTATTATAGTACTTAATTAGGCACGTGATGATTTCGGACGTTGTTGTACTGCTACTGTCATCCAATTGTCAAATAAAACTGACATTGACAGTTTTATAAATTTCACGTAAAAAAATCGTGTTTCATAGACCAGCCAGGTGTTTGCTCTGCACGTTGTAGTTCTTAAGAAACTTCCTTGTGAAGTTGTATTGAATAAATGGTGATTAGTTCTGTATAAAAGATGTGGGACAACGCAATAGAATACCTGAAAGACCCCTTACTCGTGGTTAAGGTGCAGAACTTTTTCGGTGTTATTTACAAGAGTACCCAGCAGAGTAATGATTCATCCGAAGTCGTGCATTCCGATAGACAGGAGCGCGTGATCGAGGAGTATGATCTGAAGCAGCACAAGCGGATCCCAAGCAACATATCAAGTACGTCGTCGTCTTCGTGCGACACGGACTCGTCGCACGAAAGTGGTTGTAAAGAGGAGGTGGTGTGTACTATAGACAATCGCTTCTGGTACTACCTGTTCGTGGTGGGCACGGCGCTGGGCGACGAGATCTTCTACGCCACGTTCATTCCGTTCTGGTTCTGGAACATCGATGGCGCCGTGGGCAGGCGGGTCGTGCTCGTCTGGACGGTCGTCATGTACATAGGTGAGTAAGACTAGCATCTGCCCGCTGCTTTGCTTGCGTGGTACGTTGATGAAACATAGTTTATTTGTTATTCTAATGTATAAGCTATACTTACTATTGAAAAGTTTTATTACAGTACATACATGCAGTACTTTTTTTAAAGAGATACAAACATCCACACATCCATACATCCATCCATACAAACTTTCGCTTTTAAAATATTAGTAAGATGTATGTCATCATTACATTTGTACTTTTTACCAAGTATGTGTAGAGGAGCAATAATTAACATTCTTGTGGCTACTTGAGTCAAGTTAATTTACAAGCTCAAAGTTCACTTCCTCATCTTATTTAATACCTATCAATCTAATTTCGTTCAACTTATACATAGTATAGATTGAGTGATACTATCAGTTGTAATTATAATAATAATTATTTATTGTGTTGGAGAAATAACCCATAGTTAAATATTACAACACTTTAAAGATAAATGACTGTTGAATGTTGAATGTCCATAAATTTATTTAAGTTTTATAAATTCTGAAATAATATTTGATTTGTATAATGTTAGATTTAATATATTAAAATTTGTGCAAACTATGCACTTGCACTAAAAGTGGAAGTACTTCCGCCGAGCTGGGTGTTGCTTGCTCGGGGACCTAGGTCCTACTAACTGTCTTGTTGTATATTGTATATATAGTTCGTGGCAAGAATAACTTCGTCAGCGCAAGGCACTATTGTATGGCGTTTCTGCATGTTCGATCAACATCATCGGCAGATATATTATTGGATCTATAGTCTTGACTATCTTGTCGCCACAAATTGATAAAACAGTTAACAAACTTTTACATTATACATAACCACAAACTTATTTTAAATACTTTTCCAGGTCAAGGAATAAAAGACATTGTACGATGGCCTCGACCAGGTTTCCCAGTAAAAAAACTACAAGAAAAATGGGCGATAGAATATGGGATGCCATCTACACACGCAATGGTTGGAGTGTCTATACCATTCTCAGTGCTACTGTACACCATGGACAGATATCTGTATCCTGCACACTGGGGGATGATGATTGCAGTTGCCTGGTGCACATTGATTTGTGTCAGCAGGGTGTATCTTGGAATGCACAGTGTGTTGGTAAGATACATTCACTGATTGTATTTATTATGAAATGAAATATATCAGTTTGTTATTCATTTTAGTGCTGAATTGCATAAATTATGAATCTTATGTATTACTTGATGATATACTCATCATCATCTTCCTAGCATTATGTCCCATGCTTAGATGGGGTCCACTTAGACCATGATCCAGGATTTAGAAAGTCTGGTATTTGCATTGAAGCAACTGCCAATGTAACCTTTGTAACCCTAACTATGTTACAAATGAAAGATTTGCAGGTTTCATCACAATGTTTTCCCTCACCGCCGAGCTAGTGGTATAAATACGTACATAGATTTGAAAAATCCAAAGGTACATGCTTGGGTTTGATCCATACCAGATACCATCGCTCAGGGTAATACTTTAGTAGTAAATGCTATTGTACCAATATTATTGTACTGTGGTGTGAAAGCTATTTGTACTTTAATGGGTATCATGACTCAATCTATGAATAGAGCTATTTTATGCAGACAATATGCCACAGAAAAGAATAGTAATTGATTTCCGGCTGTATTGTGTCTGAACAATCTCTTTTTTGTATTGTTTGTGTGTATAAAGTGAATGCTTGTATTTTATCAATAAGATTGGTACAATTAGACCAAAGGTTTTATTTGCTATAGAACATCTATTATAGGTACTTAAGTAAGTGTATGAGTTACTCTGTAAACAGATAAGATTACATAATGTTCAGAATAAGGTGATGCAATGGTCATTTAAATGTTTCCAGGATATAGCAGCAGGATTGCTTCTCTCGGCTGCACTTCTTGTGGCCCTGATCCCGACGGTGGACTGGCTCGATGGGGTCCTCCTAACGAGCCACAGTGCACCACTCTTCATCTTGGCATTGTCAATAGTGGTCATTGTTTTCTACCCGAATGCTGACAAGTGGACACCCACCAGGTATGTAACGTCGACCTGGATCTATGTTTTCAAATCAGAAGGGAAGGAAATGTTAAGAAACTTATTATATTTTTTATATTACCATGGATGTTATGACGTAGATTTACATATCTATATGGTCTCCTTATCTCAGCGTTATGAATTATAAGGCTATATCAGGCATTATTATAAATAAATAAATTTTGCAATGTGTATTCAAAACTAACTGATTATTGTAAATATTTAAATATGTGTTAAAGATTAATACTTTCATCTAAGCAGTCGGAATAATTTATTTTATACTTTTTAGTGTTTAAATAGCTATTAAGGCAGGTTCTTACTTGTGTTTTTTTCATAAACATTTAATTAAATTACATACTTGTATCAAATACATATTTTAATAATTTCAAAAAATTATTAATTAATAAACAGAGAAATTTGTATCTTAATTTTCAGAGGCGACACGACAATGATAGTGAGCGTGTGCGCGGGCATCCTCACCGGCTCGTGGACCAACTACCAGCTGGGCAACATGGCGGCCAGCCCGCTGGCGCCGCCGTACGAGATCATCTGGCCCTCCATCGAGATGCTGGGCTGCACCATCCTGCGCACCATCCTCGGCTTCTGCGGCGTGCTGGCCACGCGCGCCATCGGCAAGTCCTTCTCCTACGCCGTCGTCTGCGCGCTGCTCGGCAAGGACAAGAACGAGCTCAGGAACTCGGAGAACAGCCTGGACAACAAGAACAAGATCATCGTCGAGCTCTGCTACAAGTACTTCACGTACGGCATGATCGGATTCAACACCACCTATGTGTTTCCTAACGTATTCGATCTGCTGAAGATCAACCGGCCGACTTATTACACGGAAATATGATACTAGTCAATTGATTTTGAGTTGGTGTTATTTGACTTATGGTTTTGATCTTTGATTTGTCATTCAGATGGATTTGTACCGCGGTCGGATTTTGTGTCGTCGTTAGATTATTGAAAAGCTGTGAAAAAGCCATTGAGTCTATAAAATCTGTACAGAGAAAATTTTAACTACAAATAATAATTTGTTTATACAAACAATTATTATAATAATAACAAATATATAAATAGCATATATACATGCTGCAATGATAATGCTTCTATGACGACTCACTTTTAGAATGGTTAGGCTATTGAAATTCTCCATGGTTAAATATTTGTTATTTGCATTATTGGGTTCATTATATTATATGTATTTCGGAAATATATAATTTTCGTGGTCATGAGTGAAAGGTGAAAAATCTGAATTATTATTTTGTGGTTTATGGTGGCTAAAATAGGCATGTGCTGAAATTCTATTATAATTATTGAGTTTATGATTATTATTTTTCAATATTTGTATTGTCTGTATATTTAACAATAAATCTATTTATAATAGAGTTTTAGTGCACGGAATGTGGGCCTTGAATATCCGATTGTATCAAGTAAACAAGTAAATTTATACGAACAATTTTAATTGAATTCCCATTGCCACTCAATATACAATGACGGAAATAACAAACAAATTATTTTATCGAATTTTGTTAGTTAATTAAAGCTGTGATGAATATGTAATAGAACTTTAAATGGAAATTTACAAAATGTACATTTTACTATAACATGTAAAAATCATGAATACAGCTGCTAAGAATACGCGTTACGGTAGAACACTGTCTGTTTCAGAATCATTATCTCTTCATGTTTTGTAAACTGTCAAGTTTAACATCCCATGACCTACTTGCATTATTTCTACCATTGTCCTCGCTCGTCTGTTACGGACTCGTGTATCAGATAATTTGACATGGAATATATTACGTAAAATGAATGAAAGAGAACATTTGGTAAATCTCCATTGGAAGCGATTAGCGCGCGATGGTGCCGGGCGCGAACTGAACGCGGCGGTTGTGTCGTGAACGTGCCTTTAGAGTGTGGGTGCTCGCTCGTTGTAGTTTGATCTTGCACTTTTAATGAAGACCTTCAAATAATTATGTATAACATAAAATAATTGTCCGATGTTGGTCTGGGACTTAAAAAAGAATGTGCCAACTGTGTTTCTTGCCTAGCATGTCGTAAAAGGCGACTAATGGTATATGGGGCTTTGGGTATGTGATTGTGTAGGCGACGAGCTAGCCACTTGTCACTAGTTTTTCACAATTTTCCATCTAACCCAGCCCAGTTTTGTTTTTGGCTGAATGTGGTTAAAGGGGCCTGCTGCCCCTTTGACCCTGCCTACCCCTACGGGGATTATGGGATATGCGATGTTATGCTTATGTTTATGTTTGTATAAAATAATTGCACTATAACTCTTTACTAGTATTTTGTCAACACTTGGCATACATTTTGTTCCAAATTGTCGTCTTCAAATCCAATTGAACTTTGTTATTATCTAGACTTTATTATTTCGCAATAAGACACAATTTGGCTTGAATCAATTAATTAAAACAGGTTCATATTTAATGATTTTTATGTATCAAACTTTTAATATTAAAAGTTGTGATTGCACAATTTGTATGTCACGCGCACATAATTGATTGATGATTTGATTGAAGAGTTATATGGGTTTAGTATTACTACTTATTGAAGTTACTTTGTTGTATGTAGCATATTATAATGAGACAATACAATGTTGCACCTAGATATTGAAAGGAGCAGGTGTGATGAGACATTTAAATATGTTTGACCATTAAAGTTCGCTACCTTCGCTGTGAGGTAAATATATACTTGTATGACATTGTATATGTATTTGTATATATGGTGGTATATAATATAATTTGTAAATGTCCTCAACATCAAGTGTTTTAACAATACTTTTTATTATCCGGACAAAATTGTTTCCATCAAGAATCTGGTTTATGCTCATATGAATGTAATTTGTTGAATTGAAAATAATTTTCAAAAATTATTCATATATTTAGCTAAAATTTATGTGTAAAATTTGGTTATAATCCCATGAAATGCAGCATTGGTTAGGGATGCATCGATACGTAGGTAGGTACTGCTAGCGATGTGTACGATGCGTGCAAAATTACTGCCGTTAAATATATATATAATTGTTATATCGGTATGGAATGCATCCTTATCTAAAGCTAATAGTTTCCAATATGAATACATATATCGAGCATACAACATGTAGCTTGTACTGCGTCCTGAGTGCACAAACGTTTATAATATAGTTTGTATTATTGTACGTGCTTTAAAGTTATAAATACTTGCGTCTCGCAGCTCTTGAGAAGTTTGCGTGTAAAATATGATTTATGTGATAATAAATTTGTAATGTTAAGCACGCCGGGAAACAGAATTCTGGTTAGTCATAGGATTTTCATATCGCTCGTTACACAGATGCATGCGGATACCTTGTGGTGTTAAGGGTTTTTGCAAACGGAGCACTTTAAAATGTTGTAAATTTACCTGAATGTTGTAGTCTTGGTCTTGATATTCGTTGGTTAAATTTTGTATAAATGATCATGTAGTGACGTTGCAACGTCTTTTTAAAGAAGTGACATAATCATCAACACCCTATTCTCGTTCAATAGTGGACACAGGCCTCCTAAAAAACGGCTTAAGTAATTTCTATTAGATAAGACAATATCGATTTGACCTCTCACACATTTAATAACATGTTACTTAGGTACATGTATCAGCCGTCATTTATGATACCGACAGGTAACTGTCCCGTATTTGCGAGCTTTGCTAAACGAGGAGGTTCCTAATTTTCCCGTGCTTGGCTATGAAAAAGTGATGACTAGTTATATAATAACAACGATAAATAGTTGGTTTTGTCTAACAGTCTGACGCGATCTTTGTTATGTTACTACAGTCACAAATTAGTCCGATGTTGGTCTGGGACTTAAAAAGAATTGTTTCTTGCCTAGCATATCGTAAAAGGACTAAAGGTATATGGGGCTTTGGGTATGTAAATGTGTGGTGACGAGCTATCCATTTGTTACTACTTTTTCAAAATTTTCTATCTATCCCAGCCCAGTTCCATTTTTGACTGAATCTTAAAGGGGCTTGCTGCCCCTTTGACTCTGCCTACCCTTTCGGGGATTATGGGCGTGATGTTATGTACACAAGAAGATTAATGTTTTTTCCATGAAAAGCCAGGCCAGTGCACCGTTTGTAAGAAGCCTAAGTTATAGTTATTAACATACGAGTAGGTATACCGACGTACAGGCGTGCAGCCGATTGGCGCCCAGCGTGGAAAACCCGGCTAGAGTGCCTACTGCGCTCTAGTAATGCGCACAAAGGTACCTTATTGCGAATAGTATATGATATTATTGTAATTATTTATTTAGACTCCGCCTAGGTTTTTCCAGGACAGGCTAACGCGTGTTGTCATTCGTTATTGTTTATTATTCGCCGCTTTATAGATGTTAATCAGTGCATTAGTACTTGCATACTTTGCTCTTGGTAATCAGCTGCGTATGAGCAAGTCATTTACCTTGACAGGTCATCGAACATATATAAAATATGGGGTCATTTAGGACCATTATATGGTCTGTTTTCTCGTGGGTCAAGAATCTATACAGCTACAAAATGATAAACATTTTACATGTACATGTTATGCAATATACTTATTTTTTCTTTATATGTAGTAGAAATAAGTGTATTCTTGGCCACTGGTATCTTGGCCTCTAATATTTAAACGATTACCATTGTTAATTATAATTAATTATACAATTCGACTAGAAATTTAGCAGTGCTTTTTCCATAATTATACTAAAATCACTGCAGAAATTCTATCGAACTGCAATATCAATGAACAAAGTAAATAGATAGTAACATATTAATAATTACCTCAACTTAATGTTTAATGAATCAAATATAATATATTTTTGTAAATTGATAATGACAGTCGACCTTATTTATAAATTATAATTATAAATAAAAAAACCTCGGTTTGTCATTTTGCTTCGCTCGCGTTTGCTGTCCTGGTAGCGACACATTCATCACAAATGATCATTCCAGTGCCTCTAATGTACCTGCGTTGTGGCTCGTCACAGTGGCCGGTGGTGGCGAACAGACGCTGTGATAGATATTTTATCAAGTTACTGCCATGAAATAAAAAAGTTTTTGCATTATCAATCCATTGTTTTATTTACTGCTGTTCGGCTGTTAGTACCAGACCAGCATACTTTATGTTCCATCTGCGGTCCTTACCTGGCATGTCGTTAAGTCGACTAATGGTGTATTGTTATTCGGTTGTGATTATGTAGTCCAGCTATACTCAATGTGTGTTCCGCGGAACCCTGGGGTTCCGTGAAGCCTTTCTGGGGGTTCCATAGCATAAAAAGTTTGAGAAGCACTGAGTAGTCGATAAGTTAGACACTTGTCACTACCGTTTAACTTTCTATCTAACCTTAACCAATGTTGTTTTGCGCTTGTGTGCGCCACACTGCTAATTTACGGACTAAAGTTGTTGCGAACATCAGCACAGCATCCGCGGATTATCAGCATTATTTTTAGTATCAGCGTCCGCTGATATAAAATAATATATACAAGGCGTCCCACGGCTATGCCACATGGAGGGAAAGTACCTTGAATATTGTAGATGAAACATTTTACTGAAAGAAGACATTATTTTAATTTAAAAACAATTTAAACTGCATTCATAGAAATAATTACATGGTTGAAACGGGAATTGAAGGCGCTATGCGAGAAAAAAAATTACCCTGTAGCTTTATAATACCGATCGAAAAGCTTCATCACAAGGATTATTATTTGCAAAATAACATAGTGTCCGAAATAAAAGGAAGACCATGAATTTTAACATTTGATGTGAAATTCTGTTCAGAAACATGAATATAGTATAGTACCTATATAGTAGTAAATACCAATATCAGCTACAACCCTGCTCCGCAGACAAGTAAAGATACACTCTTCGTGTACTTTATGTAAACAAGTGTTGCTTGTCGCTATAGCAATGTTGATACGCGCCGTTGTGTTGTTTACCCATTACGACATGTTTAGATGTTTCAGCACTGTGCATTATATGACGTAGGAGAGCTTTGCACAGAGAGCATAGCAATTAAATAAAGCCTGTACCAGATCGAGTCAAGTACACATTGATATAAGCTCTATTTGTTATAATTTCTATTGCAATGTGTGCTATGTTGATGTTAAGTCTGGCGTTGATATTTTTTGTAAAGGGTCTTTCCATAATAATGAATGATACAAACTGCCATATGGCGTTCGGTTCTCTCTGCCTACCACGCCAGGGAAGTGGCGTGGAGGTTAGTTAGTTAGTATGTAAAAAATGTGGGTTTTTTAATAAAATATTCATATAAATTCAAATAATCAATATATTTATAATATAAATGTAACACAACAATACATAGAATACAAAATATCGCTTAACTATAAGTACTATGTAATAATTACAGACCAAATACATCATCTACGTAAATATTGATACAATAAATATATAGGTATATGAAAATTAATTTTGAATAACCGATACCAATAAATAGAAGGCGGTTTCATTTATTTCAGCAAATAAACAAATGTAAACAAAATACATTTATACTTAGCGTATACAATCTTAATTTACTACATATAAAAACATTATCTAGCCATTGAAGTAATTATGTTATGGCAATGGTTTTTACTACAAATAACACTTAATATATTTTTTGTTTACATTTTTTATTCAACCAAGTCGACAATTAAAAATCTTCCACCCTCATAAAATAAACATCATTCGAATCAGCGCCGGTCTTATGTATTTTGCCCCGGGCGCAATACGTAGTCTTGTTGCAAAGCCCTAACTTAAGACTGAGAGCCACAAAAGCGCCTGGTCACACAACAGGCCTTAGACGACTACACAAGTTATTTATCTTTACAATCCAGCACTGATCTCAGTGAACTAGTAGATTCCCACTAGTATTAACTTCTTTACAGCCAGCCAAAAGATACACGACAGCTACTTTAGTCAGATAATAGTTCGTATTTACAGTCGTCATGAAGTTAGATTTATTTAGTAGCTACGGTTATATTGGCCGACCGTACATGTCCTCATCGTTTCGCTTTAGGACATTAGATGATACCACCTCCCACAGCTTCCCCACGATAAGCCATCGTGAGATGTGACGTCACGCGACATGCCCGCTCGGCGGCGCGACTCGCGGGGCGGGGCGTCGCACCGAGGCCGACGCAACAGTACGGAATATGCATGAAAAATGTTTTAGCTATTATGCATTTGTCGGATAACGCAAGACCGACGACATATAACAGTTTGAAACAAATATACTCATTTCTCTCGAAAACTATCTGTCTATGGATGTTATGGCGTTCTAGGCTTTCACATTGCGCGTCGGATCTCTTGTCCACCCGTTAATGCGAGTCTTTATAACAATAAAATATTTACCACAGTCGTCTACCTTGTGATATAGCAGACAGAGTACATAAATAAACAAAATCATGCATATTCCATATTGTATTGTCCGTCAACGGCTACGGCCCTGATGCTATGGGCTGCAGCGGCGTCTTAACTGATCTTTCGGCGAAAGTTAGAGCAAGACAGCCGCTTGGCTCCCGTACGTCAAGTCAGTCTGGCCGACAGGACGACTCACTTATAAACCTACTTAACAATCTGAGGCAGTGCTCGCCAAAAGAGAAAACCCTATTTTCCAAATGTTCAAAGGAATAAAAAAAAAAACAGAGCAAATTAATTTGTACCATACCCAGAAAGGATTAGGGTATAAATTAATTTACATTTATGTTTATAATTCTGTATAATTTCTATTACCAGCCTAAATTCAATTAGTCCTTATAACCATATTTTGTCAGAAACCTATACCCATTTAAGATATTATCCCACCCCATAATAAGTAGATCAGCAGATCACCTCAATGCCACGAGTATCCGTCCAGAGTCCAAGCTTCTATTCGCGGCCCATTCATGTCTGACGTCTCATACAAGAGGCTACAATCGAAGACAGGTATTGTTAGCGAGAGGACACGCATCACGTGGTAGCAGGGCCGCTTGGGAAGCTTGCACTCTGCACATACACTCGTAAATTAATGAATTTTCAGATATATTTCAGCTAAATCCATTTGCCTCTAATTTGACGAGCACTACAGGAGGTATTTAAAAAAAATCGATTTAATAAAGGTTCCTACAAACCTTGTTAAGATACCTAAGGTTCTTGGGTTTAATTCATCATGGATACATGTGTTTTACGAGCCCAATATGTATCTACGATGTATGTCATAGCTGTATCAAATAGTCTGTTATAGTCACAGGAATGGAAAAAGGCATGAGACGCTATCGGCACGTTATCATCGCTCGAATGAAAAAGTGAACGTTTAATTTCCATTCCTTTGAACACGAGCCCTATTTATATCTATGTTATGTAAATATTGAAAGTGCTCTGATGTGAAACGTCTCCTAACTTCTGATTCAACTTTCTAAGGTCAACTTATTAGTATTTGGAAAGGAAAAAAACTGAATTAAAATTTAGCCCAATAAGGCAATTTATTAGTTTAACTAATATTCACTATCACGCCGTGTCCTCTCGAGGTAGTTACAACGGAGCGCCACCCAACCTCTCGCCTGCAGCCATCCGTCGCCAGCACACGCATCACACAGGGCGCCGAGACTAAACTAACCGTCATCATCCAATATTACATTATAGGATAAACGCAAACAATATTTAACAAAAAACATAGCACACTTTTTGTCGAGTGCACTGTCGCGGATACGACCGATACCGAACAAAAAATGTCTAGGTATGTGTTTGAACACTAAGAGGAAGACAAGTATTACAAGGTACGCACGACTCCTGCTAATGTTACTTTGTATTACATACGTTATTATACACAATAATTATACAAGTCTTCGCTGCACAACTATCTCTATACAGGCGGCGCCGAAACATCTAGCGGGGGCCGCTTTCGCGCCGCCCGATATTCACTACAGATAACTTTTTACAAACGCTAAAGTTGACGGGGCCCGTCATCGGACTCGGACCCCACGACGGGCCCTCACACATAAATAACTGCATCGGTTACACAGCGCCGTCTCGCCGGCGTCGCGGCCGCGGGACGCGCGCGCACTCCGTGTCGGGCTCTTTGGTCCGGGCGGCGCGGCTCACGCCACGTTGATCGGGTTCAGGGTGTCCTTCAGCCTCTCGAAGAGGGTCTCGCCCTCGCTGTCATACTGCAACAATAGACACAGAACGTTAACATTTGTCGACGATAGCATTCATAGACAACATCGTGGCTAGTGAGAGACCCTGGTGTAAAAACATCGTTCAAATAAATAGGTAAGTTAAAATATTTGCGTATTTAGGAAAAAACGCGCGATGACCATAAATAATTTTATCTTGGCGCTGTCCGGGGTTATCAACCCGAGTTCATTAGTTCGAATGAGTTAAACATTACTATCTATAACATTTAATAAAGACGGTTAGCACTTCGGAATACCCAAATAGCATTAAAAACAGCTAGATTACGTCATACAGTGCTTTCTGGTCACCTCATTGTCAAAGACGATATTAACTCTTAATAAATCGTCGTCTTAAAATGATATGATGTTTCGAGTTTTTTTAAATATCCCAAATATATTCGGGCCTGTTCGAACGCAGAGCGTCAAGGCAAAAAAATATAATTTCAACACCACAAGAGGTTATCACAAGCGCGGCCCGTGATAACTCGAACGTTCATAACAATGCTATTAAGATTACTTGCTCATGCCTAGTTAATGGTGTACATATTTTATGAAATTATAATGTAATGTACATTTTATTGTAACGAGATATTTTCCATTCATAATGATCAAGCTACGCATCCTATAACATTTGTTTTATTTATAAACATATTAAAACATTTGGTGATGTAGCTCGTTTTAAGAAGTCAAAATACAACGGAATGATAACTAATAGGCAAGTATTTTTCGGAAAATGAACTCCCTGAATGCATTTAATCATATATAATACATGCTGACGATGTTTTAAAAATATTTTCAGAATATAGATATATTTATTATAATGGAACAATTTAAGTGCATTATAATATTCCATAGACGATGAAATTGCGTTAAGATAGTCTCATTGTTATGCACTCGTGCATAATTATTAATTATATTGTCCGCTGACAATACCAAAATTACCAGATTACCTTGTGTAATCGATTGTATTAGTAAAATTCTTATAATTGTATGATTCATTTGCACTTGGTAAGTACGCTTGCACTTCTCACCGCGAGCACGCTCCGCAACAGTGGCACCCGTGACGCAGTTCAGCCGGAGCACATTCGGCCGCTATTACCTACGTGTATTCGCGGGGTAGACGTCACCATTTATTGTTTCAACACCTTCGATGCGAACAGGAAAATTAATTCCCGCTATTGTTAATCTGAGTGTGTGGTGTTTTGGGAGTCATGTCCAGCAGTGGACGACGATAAGCTGATGATAAATTTAGGGTCACGTTGTTTCAAATGACGTTTGTACTATAGAAATAGAAATAGAAATAGAAATATCTTTATTCATGTAGGCTCCACAAAAGCACTTATGAATAGTCATAATAATACAAAATAAACATTCTACCGCCAGGTTCGGAACGTTGATTCAGGCTATGGATTGCAATTTAGCGTCATGTGGTGGTTAACAGCAGAGTTAAAATTGTGCTAGATTCATCTGGATTGCTTGATTCAGCATTCCAATCTTAGTAGGGATTGTAATTCCGCAGCATTAAACTAGTTTATGACGCGGGATAAAATTGTGTTGGGCTGGATTGCGGATACAGCCGTTATACAGATTGCAGCTACAAGCGGGTACATACTCACATCATCATCGTCATCTTCAGAGTCGGAGTCGGTGTCGGCGGCGAGGGTGGCGAAGAGCCGCTCGGCCTTGGTGTTGGCGGCGTAGCGGCGCGGCGTGCGGCCGCCGTAGTCGCGCGGCGCGCGCGCCACGCCCGGGCACTGCTCCAGCAGGTACTGCACCAGCTTCACGTTGCCGCGCCGCGCCGCCACGTGCAGCGCCGTCCAGCCCGCCAGGCCCTCCTGGTGACAACAGTGAGGCTCCGTTAGCAATGCCTTAGCTATGCGCCACCAGATACAATAATGGGGCCATCAATAAAGTACGTCACACGTAAGGGGGACGGAGGGGGTCCACGATGTGTGACATGGTGTGACAAGGGGTGGGAGGGGTCCTAAGATTCGGGACATCACATTTCAAAATCTAATATATCATAATAATTTGCAATTTTTGGATGTAAAATTGCAAAACATGTGATGTCACACTAGGGAGAGGGGAGTCCCACAAATGTGACCAGCTGTGACAAGGACGGGGGGGAACCAAAAAATCATGGAATTCGTGTGACGTACTTTATGGATGGCCCTTAACTATAACGCCAACGAACATACGAAAATCAAGATTCTCTATCTTGGGCCTTCGACAAATTAGACGATTTTGACGTAAGACCCTCCCCCGCCGTCCACAGACTACTATTAATAAATGATCGTTAAAGGTTTATGCAGCAAACATCGATATCTCAACTCAAAAATGTACCGACACAGGCCAACACAGTCGTTGGGCCTGATATAGTTTCAGTCGATCAAGCCTGTCATAACCTGTCCTGTCGTATTTGTATTTACGTGACAAAGATGACTGTCCTGTGTCATGGCGGTTAGGCTAGTTGCCACGCTATGTTATATTAATATAATGTATACAAGTGGTGTTAACACGTTGCCTGCGGAAATTATTAACAGTTTCGATTGTACCGACAGTTGTACTTACAGTTCGCAGACTTTGGACAAATAACGTATTATATCTAATCATCTTTGTTTTCTGCTACTGACAATGTAGTAATCAAATCTTGTGTTCAAATATACCTACGCAAAAGGCCCAAAAGAAAGGTGATTAATCAATGACTGACATTGCGAAGGCAAAACAATGAAGATGGGTAATTACGCTGGCAAACGTGTGCCACTACAGCTGAAGATAGTCTTTACAAAAAAACCCCAACGCAAATGGACTTGTATCTTATCAGCTGATTAGACGGATAGCGAGGGGTTTTCCGAAGGGGTAACTACGTCACTCGTTGTCGGGACATGTTTTCCATTCGCTAATACTAGATCAACAATTATGAGCGCCCGAATGTGGTTCGCGAAACCGCAAGACAACTGACATAATTAATAAGTAAGTTGCCAAGAAATTTGTTGAGTCATAATATGTTGTAATGAACTATGAGAAGTCACCAACTTCCGTAAAATGCTAAAATATCTTGGACGTAGGCAGCCATCATCGTGGCAGCCCTTACGTCACAGCGCGAGAGGCCTGACTGACACGATAGACATTGCATCACTCACAAATAAGCAGGATAAGCTTAATATATGTAATGTAAAACACGTATTGTACGTATTATGTAAAAACTTGAACTTTAGAGCACCGTCAGTCGTCGCCGCAACGAGAAGTAGGTACATTTGCATTATACCCCGACACCTTTGACACAATCACTGAAACCAAATGGTGTCTCAGCAAAAGGAAAACGGAAGCAACGAATACCATCCAGTGTTTTACCCCAATACGAATTTAAAGTTCAGCGCTCCGGATAAGAGGAAAACCGCATGATTCGCGAAATATTAACAAAAGGATGACTTACTCTCGCATTGATATCGGCTCCGTAGTAGACGAGCGTCTGTAGCGTCTTGATGTGACCCGAGGTGGCAGCCACGTGCACGCACGTCTGACCTGTAACAAGCATTGATGAAAACTTAGTGACGTATTTAGCAGAAAATAAACAATACCTCACGGACTAGTAAAAAAGAGAAGGACTCTGCGCCCCTAATTAGACATTGAAGCTCCTCAGGTGCTCCACTTGACATGCAACTTACGTCACACATTGACATAATAAGTGCTCCACATGACAGATATCTAGTATCCATAAGTATCTCACTCACATATGCTTAAACGTGGCTTCACGCTATAGTATGATAGCGTGGTGTCCTTCTTTTTTTACTAGGCCGTGCAATACCTAAACACTTTTTATCCAAGACCCCAAGCGGTTTCAGACCTGCCACCGGAATGAACATTGACTCGTGTAGGTATAAGAAACGCCGGGATTTCCGAAATCGCGGTATTGTCGCGGCCCCTTTGTCACGTTGAAATATTTGGGTTTTACGCTTCCAAGTGCGCCAGGTAAACAAAAATACCGGTTGACATTATCTAATGAGGCAACTAAATAAATCCTAGTAGTATTTCAATTACTTCCAATAATTCCCCTTAAATTATAACCTTTTTGTTTTGACCTAAAAGCTAATTGTCATCCAGGTGTTTTATCAGTTTGATAAAACCTAAATTAACTTTATGGTAATATAATCACTATCATATTTAGATAACGTTGTTAAGCTGTGAGACAAGGGGATTTCTGCTTGACTGAGCTCAACTCAAGTGCTAATAAATTATAATCCAACGACTGCCCTGGCGATGATCTTATCAACCGCTCTCATCACTGAAGAGGCAGTTTATGTCACCGCTTATTTTTTTCTTTTTACAACTCGTACTTAATGAAAACATCATAATTGCTTCTATCAGGGTTCCGTAACTTTAGAGTCATCATATATAATGAGATCTGATTCACTTCCCTATTTACCTAATGAATCTATAAAAGGGAAACTCAGATGACTCAAGATGACAAAAGCAATAATTAATAAACACATACTCCTTGCATTTATAAATAGTGTCAAGCATCTAACAGAAGTTATCCCGTAAAAATATTCGTAAAGTATTTTTGAATATGTAAATCCATAAATAAGTACAGCTACATGTTGTTCGTACCAGACACCGCGTTCGGCTTTGGACTCGCTCCAAGTTTATATAAAGCCCTGCTAAAATAGATCGCCGTGTTCAAAAATGTTTGCGGTATTAAGTCCAAGGATTTGAGTAAAAAATGCCTATTATGAAAACGTTTAGTACCTAGATGTTTTATATGTAATATTAAATGAACAAACCTTCTATCTATTAAACGGCCGTAGTTTATGTTATTTGATAGTTCGATAAGGATAGTTGTCTAAGAGTGTACCTTTCTTTCACAGGCACAGTACTCGAACGCAAACTTAACTGAATGTTCGCGACGCGGTCACGATTGTTTGGTTTTACCTTTACATATTTGCTCAGTAGTTAGCACACACGGTCGTGTTCCTAAGAGCGTAGCTAGTGGCACTCAAAACCACAACGTCATAATGTTACAACCTTTATGGAAATTCAATTTATATATTAAATATAACTTCCACGCGAGATTCAGATTTCAAATCCAGCGGAAACGTCAATGCAAATATTTCAATGTGTTGCATTAGTAGCAACTTCTCTTTAACTATTAACTTAATTGTTTCACGATGATTCCACATCATTATAGGCGCGTATAGCAAACATCCGCGTCCATCCATTAATGCGATGACAATGCGCAGCACGATTATAGCGTGTTTTTCTCCAGGACGCGGCACGAGCCTTCGCCCTCATTATCCACACGGATACCCTCCGCTCCATCCGTCTGGGTGACGTTCTCTATTATCATCATAACTCCTTTCAATACCTACCTACATCGGCAGTAAATTAAATTAACAATAGAGTTCAAAATCCGAAATTTAGCAATGACCTTTGGAGTAACTTGTCCTTGGCTACGTGTTGAGATCATTTCAACATTTGGCAGCGCTCACTACAAGCCTCCCAATATATTATACCTACTTGTATAGAAACGACTGAACAATCAATATGCCTCGAGACTTGACCCGATGAATAGGATGGAAAGTGAAATCAGTAGATTACTTTCTATGATATCATCAGCAGTAAGAGGTTACTTGCTATCGACGCACATGTACAAATTAGATTTCAGAACGACAATGGAGTCTATATAAATTTCTAAGAGAACTGGTTAGAAAGTACATCAAATACATATTACTTCCACGTGTAATAAATACTCGCAGAAGTTCATGTGGATGACATATACAATTATTTAATTTTAAGCCGTGTATGCAAATACAAATAGTCTATTGTAATTCTGACATTGTAGACAGCAAGGTGTCAGTAAAAAGACTACTTTTGCGGATTCATTGCCCTTAAGATGCAACATGCGATTGGCTTAGCTAAACAAATTGGATTTCGGAATGACAATCAATTGTATGTAAATGCAATGTCAGTTAGAGCGTGCGTGCGACGGCGTGTCGTCACAAGAGGCGCGCACGCGCAGCGGCGGGCGCGCGGGGCAGGCGCGGGGCGGGGGCGCGGGGCGGGGAGGGGGCGATGGGGTTTTCCCAACAATGTGGCCTGTGGAGTGACGAACGCGCCGCGGAGCGCCGACTGTCCTCGCCAAATATAGACACGGCTGACTAGTATTTTCACCGTTTCCGTGTTCTTAAGAAAACGAATATAATTCTTGAGATCACGGACATTGGTAATCGAGCAACAGATGATGAATAATGCGACACGCGGAACGATCACCCATGTATTTGCATTCGTTACTTATAACTTGTTTACAATTGATATTACTAATTAAATGACGTGCGTTTATAGATAAAAAAATCAATTAACGGATTTCATAATATAATTACAAACGTTGCTATCTCAGAGCTGAAAGTAACGTTAGTTGCACAAGCTGCGAAGCAGAGTGAGACCTCCGTCCAAGGTATTTTTTTGTCGAGTCTGCCGTAAAGTTGTAAACAACTGGTGGCAACCGAAGTAGGGGAAAACTACAGCATTATTACTAGATGGAAATAACGTATTACGCCATCATCACTACGTTTCTGGTTACAACTGGTTTGTTAAAGCAGATTTTGATAGGTACAGAAAAAACCGAGCATATGTGCCTTTTGGTTTTGATATAAAGTGAAGTGCCCCGCCGTCAATCGTTGCCAACAATAAGACAGAAACATATGTCATATATTTTATCTAAGTATGGCACCTAATACATACATTTCTTTGTGTTTCCATACGAGTTCCGTATCTTAATCATACGAGTTTCTATAAAGGCTTCGCCGCGACTACGTAAATGTATTTTGGATCTCGCCATTGTTTGTTGATGTTGCGATAAAATGAATGGAGAAGGTCGCTGGTGGCCGGGGCGCGCGTCGGAAAACCCCATGCTCATTAAGCGCTTTAGATAACTGCGCGCTATCAGACAACGCGCGATAAACGCCAGGGCTAATATCGAACACACTCAACATTAAAAACTATTTTAAAATGTTACTGTAAATATTTATACACTTGAATATTGATAAAGATCCTATTACACAAGTATCTTGTAGGTTAGCAATGAAATCCGGTCTCGTTATTAAGCTTCGCAAGAATTGTTTTCCAATTCGATAATGATTCGAAGACTACAGTAATAATTATAATCCTTAAAGTAGAAAGCACCGGGCGATGTGTGTCGAGCAGGGCGCGGCGACGTTGGAAATACCGCGCTGCGCCGGCGCAGCGCCGAGCGCGCACTTTCACGCGGCGCGGGTATAACCCACGCCACGCTGCACCGGGGGTGTTGGGTAATTCCGACATCTGTCACAATCCTGAAGGGTGTCAGTTCGCACATCAATCTTTTATTTTACATTCATCAACCACAACTTTACAATATATTGGTATTTCATTTCACGGAATTACATTAACAAATGTTCAGTCTATATGCTTTAATTGTTTTAATTTGTTATATAAAAAAAAAAACGGTAATCGTATATTTTCTATGTAGCTACGCAAGTATTGAAGAAAGTTAATGACTTGTGTAGTGTTGAGGAACAAGTTTGCAAGTTCATCTCGCGTAACGGATTTATTTACATTAACTAGCTAAACACAAGTCACTTTCAACAGTTCCATGTCAGCTGATTTAAATATATATGTTACTGTAAAAGTCCGTATATTGGTCAATCTTAGGTTTTACTAGTAAATCTTAGGATTTACCGACATGAGTTGGTAAATGTAAACATTTCTAGGTTAGGTTATATTATGGGTTAGTGAGGTTAGGTTTATTAACCTGATTAAAGAAATACCTTACCTAACCTAACCTATAATATAATCTAATCTTAGTTAGGTTTGGTTAGGTAAAATTTTCCAAGTAAAGAATCCTAAGATTTACTAAGTAAATGGTGGTAAAAGTTCGAATTGTACACCTGTTCGGACTTTTACCGTTAAGAGTTGGTAAATTTTAGGTTTTACTGGAAAATCTTAAAATTTACCATAGTTCGAGCTATTACAGCAACATATACATAACATAGATACACTGTTGGCAACCCTGCGCAGAAGCCGAACTTTACACGCGCCCGGGGTTTTCCTCGCATTAGCTCGAGTGTCATTGGGCACTTGGGTTTATTCGCACAGTGCTCGACACCTCCGAGTCGACAACCGCGTAATGGCCCGCCATATTGATGCAGTTGTTTACAAAAATGTTAACCGTAATTAGAGACATGCAATCACTGTCATCATTTGAACAATTCCATAACATTTGAATCAAATATTCCATTGCACGGATGTTTGTGTTAATAGATTGGCATCTTAATGGCTCTTAATTAGATAAACATGGTACTTGTTCTAGAACAAAGTGTGTGTACATTCAGTTCTAGAATTCATTAAGCGCAATGCACATTTTCTGTATTATGAACGAGTTATCTGCTGTTACTACTTTTTCACAATTTTCCATCTATCCCAGCCCAGTTTTTTTTTGGCTGAATGTGGTTAAAGGGGCCTGCTACCCCTTCGGGGATTGTGGGTGTTATGTTATGTTGTTATGTCTTATCAACTGTTTTCTGCTTCAATATGTCCTTTTCTTGTTATACAAACTGAGTATTCTGACTTTCAAGTTTGCTTCGAACTTATAAATAGAAGAAGTATTTTCGAACGTATAGCTATAGATATAGATAATAATGGGCGGACATAGCTCTCGTTGGAATTAACCCAGTTGACCGGCTGGAAACTCGATTTGTAACCGGCCGCTGTCAGTTATCTCTGGTCTCTGGCTAGGAAGCGTTCGCTCACGTAACCTCTCATTCTCATTAGCGGGGTATCCCACGGCGCTCGCGGTGCTTTCACTGCTTACGTGAGGTGGAATTCCCAGCGGCGCGGGGGCCGCACGTAACCGCATCTGTCTGCGCGCCGCTTTACCAGTCCGTTGCGATGCCAAGGGTACTTGCGGGCCTTGGACCTCATTACTTGCGACTTGTATTACCAAGGCTATTCGGAGGATAGCTTGGAAGGTGCTTAGTTCTTTTGTTTCGACAAAATTGTTTTGGTTTTTACAGATATTGTGGAATTCCCAACAGTTGCCCGAATTGGTTGGCTTAGTGGTTTTGGCGTTTCAAGTTTTTGCAGCTTCTTAATCAGGACTACATTGATGTAATACTGCAACTTACATAATAGTGCTCGCCGTGTTTATTGAATCACAGCAACTCGTTACGATACCGCAGCAATACCAAAATACGTCAGATACAAAAGGTAATCGTTTGGCGTTTTTAACGCTTTCGTCAACCGCTCACGTTAGTATTAGTTTAAAAAGATATGGTGTAATTATAATCACAACAAGGCACCGCCGCTAAACAAAGACAATATCCATAATTTCTTCAGTAAAAACAAGTTTTCTTCAACGGCGGGTAAATCCATATGCAAATGGGAAGCAGTTAAAGGCTGAATTAAAACCTGCTCGCGCACAACGGAATTAATTATAGTGAGGCATCTTCGCTTCGGCCTTCGAAATGCCAGTTGTAGAGCAGATATTTAAAACAGCGTATATTATTGCGCGAGAGAGCATTTCCAGTACTACAAGACCAAGCTTCAAAACGGGTAGCAGTAGTAACAAGTTTTTTGAATTTAAACCGCAAAATAACAATATTTATTATAAACTCATAAAACAATCCACAGATATCTACAGTAATCCATGTTTATTGACGTTAGCGGTTGTATGATAATCGAAATATAGTACCTACTCGAGTACATTATTTTATAGCTTTTAAAATCTTTGCACAAGATTAACATAGGTATAATTATATCAGCGTAATGTATCGAAGCATTGTGTGTAAGTGTGGGCCTCGCGTATCTAGTTCACTGGCCCGATGCGAACTGTGTCACGGCGTCCGCGCGCAGCCGCCTCGGAAAACCCAAAGATAATGTTCCGACGCATATTTCTACCTGAGCTAATATCTTTAATGCGATTGGAAATTCCAATGGCACGGCCAAACATTTGCCCGTTTCTTTACAACATTTCATTATTTAAGTACTTCCCAGTTTACGTTACAACAACTCGCGTCTAGTCTTCGTCGCTATTATTTCCCACTGTGCCTTACGCAGCATAACAAGCAAAAAATATTTTTTATAACGTCACAATGTCACAGATATTATCGAGGATACGCCTTTATCGTGCGTTGCTTTGCGGAAATCCAAAAGCAAATCTTGCAAGGATGAAAATCTTATCAAATTTATTAATTATATAATATTACATAATGATTAGATTACAACTTGTGCACATTGCTTTTAATTGTAAATACAAAGTACGCCATTAATGAGACAAAAACACTGTAAAGTATCATGTGAATCTCAAATGTATAGAGAATAGTGATGACTTCTACAATTAGAATCCACTGGAATTGGGATTACTAATAATAATAAGAGACGAGGCAGATTTGCAGTACAATAAAAAAACACAATCTACTCCGAGTAGATTAAAACGCTTGGGAAATTGCGACATCCTTGTCTACAACTACGTGCCAATTAAGAAACCAATGAAGCGTTTGTTGCAGAACTGAATGGAGGCTAGACCTCTGAGACCGTGACGCGGGCGGTGCGTTCACACGTAAACAATGTGGACCGGCTGACATCCTAGAGCACCACGTGACGCGCGTCACGCGCTGGGAACGCGCCGGAACACCACTCCGTCAACGACAACGCAACCAGTACAATCGCCACAACCCGTCCGAGGGTGGGGTCCGACACACCCACTCATTTAAACTGATAAACAACAATAGTTATTTTGTGCCGTTTCAGATGAATCATAATGCTCTGCACATCTTAGATCGCCACTGGAATGGCCACTGCAAGTTTAGCAAATCTTTTGTCCTGTTTTTTTCTTAATACCTTTCGAAAAAAGGTTTTACGAATCCACGCAATTGAATGCACGTATTTTAATTTAAAACTAAACTATAGCCTTTATGTAGGAACTTCTAAATAGATTGTAGCATGACGGTGCAGTCCTATTAATATGTCAGTCAACACATATTATATCATACATACATAACTCAATTATATTTTTGGGAATGTCTGGCGACGTAAAGTGTGTGACGTAAGCATTATGCCCGCGAAGGGTGTAAGGAAAACCGCAGCTCCTCCACGCTCGTACTTGGCAATAGGAATTACCAGATGCCAATTAGAATGTCCTAGAAGTGTTTTTACGCACAACGTTTAACGTTTAATAGGTATTTTGGTTACATCGTTAAATGTTATTATCATTAAGTAACACGAGTGGACGTGCCCATTTTTAAAGCCAGCATTATCTTAATGTGGCATTTTTATAATGGTCATTTTAATCCATATAATATTCGCGATAAAAAAAATACTGCGCAGATCGAAATTATTATAGCCGCTAATTAAATGTGTGTACAAGTAAAGCTATGTATAATATGCGTTGGTCTAATTGATGTGTCGAGACGAGACACTAATTCCCACCGCGTTTTCATCATAGCGGTACAGTTCACCATATAAATGATATATACAAACAATGCCTGTCATACAGTTTCACACATTCGCCAACTATTGTGCTATTTTCTGCAAATTTAAGAAGAACACAAAATGGAAACGGTACTGGTGGCAGGGGTCGGCGGGAAAACCATCGAATGGGTTTTTACATTGTGATTCAGTAAGGACAGCACGCCGAGCTCAAATGCAGCTGATGCGCAAACTGATTTATTCGTTAGCGCGCCGGCGACGGCCCGATTTTCAAATTATCGATCGGCTTAAGTACTCCCGATGATATCAGGTTTATTTAAAGATATTATTAATACATCGGATTATTCATAAAGCTATTTTAGGAGCGCCACATGACTTGATATTGAAGCATCGTGTGTGAGCTCGAGATAAACACAATAAAACTGTAAATTAAAATTATTTCATTAACAGTTTCGTAAATGCTAATGTATTAACGCTCATCGCTTTGGGGCAGTCAATTATTATTTTGAAATATTATTGAGATCAGATTTATTTGCCGACCGTCCATGACACATGAGCAGAGTGCTGATGACCAGCAGGAAATACCTCCGACCTCTCTGAGTGTACTGCGCGGGCGCATCGGATACGTCCCGCATACTTCTGCACACATAAGGCCTTTATTGAATTGCCGACTATTGACGGCCGCTTTCCACTCGCCCATCAATGTGACGACCATTTAATGACTTCGAGAGCCGACACTCTGTACATGAAAAAACACGCCTACCTCAATAAGGTACCTCGGTGATCTACAAGGTCAACGTTCTCGTCTGTTCTCTATGTCGGTCATAAAGCATAACCGAACGATGTTTGCGTGTAATATCTCTAAGCTTCGCTACCGCTGTTATCTGAACAGGAAACTTTTGACGAAATGTTGTCATCAACAATATGTGACCCTTTTTCTAGCAGGCAATGAGAATCATTGAACTGCGAATTAAAATGAGCTGCGTCATGTCAAATTAATAGAATCGAAGACCTTATTTTGTTATTATATCTAACCCATGAATTTATTGGGGCCTCGGACGTCTTAAAGCTAAAGTGTACTTATTCGCTTTGCATAAAAACATAAGTTACTAACCGTTGTAGTCTTTCTGGTTCAATGCTGACGATAGTGACCTATGTGGCTGCTCCAGGATGGGTGCCAGGAGCGCCTTGAGACACTCCACGTGGCTGGACTCTGTGGCTAGATGCAGCGGCGTCCTGCCGTACATGTCCCGGGCGGCGAGCGACGCGCCCGCCAGCACGAGCATGCGCGCCACCACGGGGAACCCGCCCATCACGGCGAGGTGCAGCGCTGTGTGCCTGTAGTCGTTCGGGATGTCCAGGAACACTTTGTCGGGACATAGCTTGATGAGGATGCCCACTGAGTCTTCGCAACCGTGAACCGCCGCGATGTGTAGTTGTCTGCAAGATCATCGAGTAGGTTAGCTTTGGAATCACAACGCGGTGTCTTGTAATGTATTAGACGAGTATAGGCATGGTCAGACCAATTGGAGATTGTGTCTAGAGGCATCATAGAAACAGCGCCGTTCATTTAAATTTCACTTCGCGACTGTCGGTTTGCGGTCTTTATTGATTTTAATTAAATAACATCTTTACGCAATACTAAAGTCGTCTAAAAAATGGATGACGCACGACAAGATCTTTTAATTAACGGCGGTAGGTGTGGTCAATGCACCGTAAACAGTCGCGCATCACATAATGCATGTCAACGGATGAAGGGAAAAACGCCGTGCCGCCAAAGAGATCTGCAGTCGGCAAGTACTAGGAAAACGCTAGGAATTTTTCCCCATATCAAGGTCATAGGTATAATTTGGTCTTTCCCCAGTCAGAAAGACTAATGCTAACTTGTGGCAAACGGGTTGCGGTAAACTCGGTCATAAGGGCTTACCCGCCTTATGAGCAGATTTGTGTTGTTATTCTAGACAATGTCTTCATTATTAACATTCATACCTATTTTATTAGCAGATACCTATTTTGGGCAGTAGGTAGAATAAATAAGTTTGATAGGTAATGTAGGTTATGTAAGTTGCACAGTTGTGTGAAGCATGATTTTTATGTGACAGGATAAGTGATCACCTTCTGATGCTCACTTAGAAAGAGCTCAGTGGGCATTTTCAGAGGGTGCAACAGGGGCTCATGTTCAGCCATAAAAATAGTATAATTAGGAGTTGATACTGGACTACCTGGTAAGTGACATACAATTATTATTCCCACAAGTCACATGTTTTCCCATGATCCAAAATACATTACCCATAGGGCTCATTCATAATAGTATATGAATATTATATTACTTATACAAATTCAAAATGGAGTTTTAGCATTTACAGTGTTAGTGGGTGGGTATTCACAATTGAAACAATTTGCCTCATTCTAATGAAAATTACAATATACCCATTACAAATGAAGTGTACAAGGAATATTACAAATGAATCATTGATGTAATTACCCATCTACAAAAATATTTATGAAAACCTCTGAGGACTAGTCACATTTCTGAATGTATGAATGCAATATCCTCCATTGTTTTACAGCCCCAAAATGATTGCTTCCTTTGTTTAAATACTAATTAACAATGTCTGTCATAAGAATTGGCTTAGCCAAAAATAATGCTTCTATACATTAAGTAATTTATCTTATATCAAACCAAGTTTAATGTTATGTCCAAGACAGGTATATTACCTAACATAATGATGGTTACCTAATAATATTTTTGTTCACGTCTGACATAATTAATATGTAATATTAGTTTATGGCATGAATTTTGCAGCTGTGTGTATTGCTATAATAATACCAATAGTTTGATACTTGTTTACATTAATTAGTAGTATCAATGCCGATAACCACATTAATTTATTGCATTAAAGGTGGTTGCAATATTGAAACTACAATCTGCCACATTTGGAAATACCAGTACATTAAGCTACAAACTTAAAATATAGTCTTGCTACAAGAAATTATTAACCATGCACATGTTTAATAAGAAAATTGACCCTATGTTGTTCATTTAACTTTAGAACTTTACATGTCAGGCAAGCAGAGCCTGTACAAAAATGATCCGGCATTATATTTTCACAGAATAACTGAGAAAGGAAAATTTTAACATTACAATCCTAGTAATCTTACAGAAGACTAGTCCATATTTGTTGAAAATGCAAAATAAAAGATTGGTGGATTCTCGATTTGTATAGATATACTTACTTAGTTAAGTAATGCAAACTTTATTGAGAGCCATTAAAATTGCAGTTAATTGTAAACTTGAACACACACAACTTGTACATACACTAACTTAACATTCGAACAGACCATTGGTTGACTGGTCAGCAATTCTGGTCACGAAACCAAGGGTCGCGGGTTCGAATCCTACTAGGGGCATGGAAACATAGAAATTAACAGTATGATGGTGAAAATAGATCTCCTTATGGGGCATAGGGTTTTTTCCACAAGTTCAAGAGGCTTCCAATACGCCGTGCTAAGTATATTGCGGGCGCATTTAATTAGCCTGAGAGGCGCACTCAAGGTGACTTAGAGGCGAAGCGAGTACTCACGTGTCGCCGTCCTCATCCTGCTGGAACAGAACGTGCAGCGGGGGCACGTCCTGGCTGCTGGGCTGCGTGTCCCGACACCGCGTCTGCGTCGCTGTTGGCGTTCGAATATTCCCCAAATCCAAATTTGAAATACCCGAACACAAAATTAAACCACTATCAGGATTATCTTCCAAATCACATCTCACTGCACTAGTATTGTCCGACGGAGTACCTAAATCCTCCGAGTCTAACCGATCGATCGGTCCAGACAAAAATCCAGAATCTGTGTTTATCAAGTCCACGGGAATTTTTGTATCGGATTCCTTCTCCGCACTCATTTTGTTGGGTGTGTAGCACTGCACTAAACAAACTTTACAAACAATACGAAACGGTTCCTATTGTAAGCGTAAACGGTATCTAAGCATTGTGTTCATGTAATATTTCGAGTACTAAACAACCGTTTCACAGCTAGAACTCGTGTGTGAATGAAAATAAAACCAAGATGACGAAGAAATAAATGTGAGCGATTGATAGTGCCTGTTCTCGATAGGTATTTCCGCACTATTACGTTGTTCGTTCGGATACACACTCAGTAAATAATTTTTTAGGGCACGTAATTTTTGGTTCCGAATACATCTATTTCGATTTGTTATAAGGTTTATTTGATAAAAAAAAAAATCTTAATATATCGACAGAAATTCTATTTAGGACAGGATAAGGAACTCTTGAAAATCGCGGTATCAAGAACGTCTGGTAACCCCTTAAAGACGTCTACGACTGGACTGCAAGGCATGTTACTTTTATATATAAGTGGATCTGTTTATACAGAAAATTAGATTTTTCAAGGTCAAGGTTGTCGTACGATACTAAGTTAGTTTATTTTTTATAATTGATTAGGTACTAGATTGTATTTCAAAATTACGTGTGGCTTGGTATACTTTCCGGAGTATGTGTTTTTACATTTGGAAACGTGGCCATTTTGCTATTTTTGGGTTCCTCAAAAGGAAAAAAGAAACTGTAATACGATTATTTTGATGTAAGTCTGTCAGTTGGACTAGAAAATTAATAATATCATTATTTTATTTAGCAGGTTTCGGACTAATAAAAAACATCTTGTAATCTGTTAAACATTAGCTGTGTATCCGAATAAAATTTTAAAGAACACTCACACTCACACACTGACAGCTACCGAATAACTGACAGACACTGTCACTGTCAACGTAATGTCATAAACAGATGCGAATATTTTGGTTACTTTTAATTTAAATTTAAAATTCTTATGTGTTTACTCATTTAATCTAGTAAAAATGTTTGCAGAAAAAGTTATCGAGTTACTTAAAGAAGCTGAAAGAAATCGTGATACTATCGACCCTTTCAATGTTGGTGAATAATTTTACACCTTGCATAATTTGGAAGTTTTGTTTCAAACTTTTTATAGATTATTTCTTGAACTTTTCCTTTTATCATACTTTGGTCATTAGTAAATATTTAGTTGTTTTAATATATTGCTTATTAGATTTTAGGCATAATGCATTTATGAATTTTGATTTGATTTATGAATTTTTATATTTTTTATAAGAGGTTCCTACCCTAAGCAGTGCTGTTTAACGCCAAAATAAATATATTTTTAATCTCTATTCTACGATACAATTCTCATTTTAGGATGACAAAATACGCCAGATTTTAGAAGAAATGCATTTGTTATTTAAAATGAACATGAATGATGCGTAAGTATTTCTAGTCTCTCAGTAATATTTGGAACATATTTTAAAATTTGTTATTATGAAATAATATTGTAACTTCCGCTTTGCACTATACCTATAATAAGTATTGAATGTATAAAAAAGTATAGAAATATATTTTTAACAAAAAAAAAAAATATTGACAATTAAATTAAAGAATGGTTACCTTCTTTAATTTAATTGTCAATATTTTTTTTAGCTATTGTTCTGGTATCATTAATAAATACAATGCAATAGGTGCCTACTTGATAAAAACTGTGTTTTTGTAGAAATGCAACATCTGAAAATAAATCCCTCTGGACTACAGTTCAAGTGAGACATTCAGCGTTGGAACGCAATAAGCGCTGCCTGCTTGCCTATCTGTATGACCGGATGAACAAGATAAAGACTCTCCGTTGGGAGTTTGGCTCAGTGCTGCCCCCAGATGTCCGAGAGTTGCTCTCTGACGAGGAATATGAATGGTTCTCCAAGTATTCAACGAACTTAGCATCCTATATGAGGTCTCTAGGGCAGGTTGGTATATGTAAAAGCTGAATTCATCAATTCTTTATTTGTAGTAGTGCTGCAGCCCTTCATTTATTCAGACGGATCAACTATAAGACCTTAGGTTTTTCAACACTAGTGCAGACCATGGATACACTAAAACTTTTACATAGAGGTAGTTTTCCATATAAAGTTTGCCAATGTAATTTATGGAGTTATCTCAGGTTGATCCTCACATTGTCATAAGCTTTTGTCTAAGAGTAGAAAATTCTAAAGATATTTTTTCTCTGTGCAGGACATTGGCTACAGTGGTATAGACCTCACAGAGAATTTGAAGCCTCCTAAATCCCTCTACATTGAGGTGCTCTGTCTGACTGACCACGGGAAGCTGGAGCTGGAGGATGGCGACGTGATCACGCTCAAGAGGAACAGCAGACACTTCCTCCCCACCTCCGAGTGCCAGACCCTCATACGGCAGGGCGTCCTGAAGCAGATCATATGATATAAGTATATATGTAGAAGGCAGTTACAAATAAAGTTACATTTGTTTATAAGACATGATTGTTTTGGTGCATGGCGCGGGGTTCCTTACATTACATCGGAAGTGCTTATATCGAATGTCAACGGCGGAAAATTTGCGTCGAACGGCCTTCAAGTCGTTAGTATGTCACATCGAGTATCTATGTCGAATAGTTACATACATAACATTACGCCCATACTCCCCGAAGGGGTAGGCAGAGTCAAAGGGACGGCTGGCCCCCTTAACCACATTCAGCCAAAAATAAAACTGGGCTGGGTTAGAATGGAACATTGTGAAAAAGTAGTGACACGTGGCTAGCTTGTCGCCTACACAATCACATACCCAAAACCCGATATACCATTAGTCGCCCTTTACGACATGCTAGATAAGAAACACGGTCGGCACATTATTTTTAAGTCCCAGATTTGAATAATTACTGCTTATAATAGTTTAATTGCAGGTGCAACACCCCAGTCCGATAAAAATAATAAATTCAATGGTAAATTTATTACTCCAAAATGATTTTTTTGAAGAAAAGCCCTTCTTACAAAATGCAAATCACCTTTTTCCTCGTGAATATGCTGGTTGATTTCCTCAAACATGAGCTATATTTTACCTCCAATATTCCCCAACAATAATTGGTTCCTTCAATTGTCCCTTGCAAACATAAAAATCCAAATCTGATGTCAGTGTCGGCGGTGTGAAAAGAACACCCTACAGCATTCAGGACTGGTATATATTTGGGGCTTTTCCTAAGTGTGATGTTTGTAGATACGGGAGTTTCCAATACTGCAATAGTTAGGATATAGGGCATTGGGACTTATTCATTACGGGAAATGTTTTTGCATCGTCATGTCGTTCGTAGAAACTGCGTAGTGAGTAGGTCTCATGGATCCAGGGACCTCTAAACTAGTAAAACCCTTCCAGGGATCCTTGCCCACTGAACTCTGTGATTTTCCTCTCTCCCTTGGTTGTGATTGTGAGGAACCGATCAGAGTATCGAACAACCACATCACTATCGGGGACTGACCGTTTTCACAGCAAATTCCACATGAACCCTTTTCGCGGCAAAATGGATATGTAATATGGCCAAATTCAATTTCTATATTGATCGCCGAGTTTATCCGTGTTGATGGACGTAGAGCGATAGAACCTCATACCAGAATACCTCGTGTTTGGAAGACGATTATAATTATTAAGGGATAGGTACCTAAAATATTGATTACATATCTATACTTAAACATAGGTCTTCAAGTGAATTTGCCGTATCTACCCGCCGCATCTCCGGTATCTCGCGCGGGGCGGGGCGGGGCGGGCCGCAAACTTTTCGCTCAGGTCAGCGTTTTGCCTAATAAGACACAGCAACTTCGGTCATAATTTAATTTTATGTGACATTAACGTGTTTCGCTGATACATCGACGCGGCGCTACCTGCCCGCGCTGTTTGTTTGGGCCCGCTGCGCAATGGACCGCGAAGATAATCTTTGTTTTGGGCGGTGACACAGCACAAATTATTAAGAATAGGTATATCTTTCTGTATTTTGTTTGATACATATCATATCCCATGTCGGTCGGGTACCTACTTTTACGATATTCTAGGCCAAACCACATTCTTTTTATTTCTCAAACCAACATATACCTACCTAACTAACACTAAAATAGTTGTACAAAGGGATGTCGTATATGGAGACATAGGCGACGAGCTAGCCACCAGTCACTACTTTTTCACAATTTTCCATATAACTCAACTCAATATTATTGTTGGCTCCTTGGACTCCTGAAAAACTTGTGGTTAATCTTTAATGGCCAGGTTCTTGCTTTTGACACCTTACAAATATACATGAGACGTTATATTCTCAATTTAATACTGGTTTTCAGGTCTTGACAATGTGGTGTCTTGTTGATTCTAATTCCCATAACTAAAGCGCTGCTTTGAAAGTCGATCACTGTCTCCTTATACAGGCGTCTGTCGTTTATTGATCGTGTATATTCGTTAACATGTTTTAACATATTAAGTCATGACTGTAAGCATTAGCTAGTTATGTGACGACAATGTCCGCTAGGTGTCGAAGCTGCACAAACACAGTTTACGGCCGCTCTGGCCGCCTGCCAACTCCATCTCGGATCGAGCCACGACTTTTTATCTAGGATCGCGGGATGGAATATGGAATTGGAATACTAATAAATCTCCACTGGGAAATTATGTACGTCTTACATATTTATTGCGAGGTCCTGCGACCGCGCCAATCGGACTGCGATGAATTTTTAAAATAAAAATCGGCTTGGTCAGCGTGTTGGTAGGAATGCGCTGGGGAGTTTATATGTTAGCCCTGGCGTGTCCTGTTTTTATTAAGGGGCCGCCACACCCTGAACTTTTTAAGAGTGAGGTTACAATCAGGCGCACAAATCTAAGAGGAGCTGAATAATTACATATTTTATTTACTAAAATTCTGAGTTTATCGTAATAGGGATATCGAATCTTAAGTCGATTAAATACTTTCAGTAACTGTTAAAAAACGATTGGTTTATGTTTCTTTGCATCTATAGTTTACGACGTCATGATTTTCGTTAATCAAGTGACTGCCGTAGATATATTCATCGGTTTTAGGAATCAGGAGTTGAAAACTAAATAAGTACCTACCTACCTTCTTGAGATATAATAGTTACAACAGGAGGTAAGTCGCATTCGTCTTATTTTTAATGTTCCTACTTACCTATGTTTTAGTAGATACTTACCTATTGTTACATATTAATATTATACATACATTGTTTTTGAAACCCTACATTGTTTAGAAATACCTAAATATGTAAAAGGTATAGACAGTTTATAAATAGGCAACATTACTCGACTGGCCCGTTGGTCGAGTGATCAGAGACCCTGGCCACGAAACCAAGGGTCGCGGGTTCGAATCCCGCTAGGGGCAAATATTTCGTATGATGAACATGGATATTTGTCCTCGAGTCATGGATGTTTATAAACGTATTTAAGTATTTCTATCCGTTCACCTAGTATCCATAGCACAAGCTTATAAGCTTAGTTTGGGACTAGGGAATTGGTGTGTTAGTCTGAAGAATTTATTATTATTATTATTATGTCTGACTTTTCCATTTCTCGGGACTATAGAGTCCCGGACTTTTGGGAGGCGTGCGTGGGGCCGAAGCCAACACGCAGAGGCCCTTTAAAGTCAAGTATGATTTTAATGTAATGTGACACCAACCGACGATTATCCCTGTATACACTATAAAATGCAGCCAAGGACAACCCCCGGTCAGTGCAGGGCTATAGAATGGAGTGGAAGAACAAAGAATCTGGGCTATTAGGATCAGGTGCTAGTGGACTGGGTAACCGGGACTATGGAAAGGACTATGGCACCTGCCCGATCTATGTTTAAAAACACGAATAAAATGGGCAGGTGGTGACTCGCCACCTCACTTTCATGGGCCCCCCATTGGTCGCACACACAAGGCACGAAGCAGGAGCGACGGGGGCAACATTGTGTGAGTGGCTCAGGGTGTGGAGAGGTGTGCACCGCTTTCTATCCAGTGGGTTACGCCACTGTGCCAACTCGCGACTTAGGCATGTTTCACTTCCACCCTGCGAGCATATAGCTCTGACGCCCCACTCTGGACGGCCGGCTAAGGCAAGCCAGAGGTGAGAGTCCTGCGGCCCCTGTGGGGTCCACTCCCACCAGCCAACTAAGGCAAGCGGAGAGAGGGGCCTGGTCGACTCAGGGGCACGGGTCCCAAAGGGTGTCAATCCCATTCAGCCCGCCACAAGCTGCCCTGGGGAGACTGGTTGCACTGGTAGAGAGTCACTGCCTTTCATGGTGCGAAAATCAGCGACTCACACCAGGGGGCGGTGGGGTCGTCACATCCCTACGCCTTTATTATTATTATTATTACTGAATATAAATATAATACATTTTGAATGCCCACTATGTAAGAACTAAGAAAGTATTAAGTGGTCTCTATTATTCGATAAACTTATACAAACCACAAGGAGACACATTTCATCACAAGATTACCTACTTACCTACTTACTTCAAAATTATGGTTTACGTTCATTACTACAAAATGAAAATAAAATACCTAAATAAAAACACAATCCTTGATAAGTCGGGAAAACATCATTATGATAAGGTGTGTCATATTACCCCTGCGGTTTAATTGGTTCAAATATTTCCTTTTTGACTAATCATCCTATCGTAATATAAAAACAAATATAGCTATATTGTAATTGAAAAAAACACCCAGTTAGTAATTGTACCTATCGGCTCCGCGTCATTATAAAAACCAAATCCAATTGCGGAGGTTGGGGAAAGCTTTGGCCCTGTTTCCTTATTTTGTGGACGTTCGTCATCCAGCCTGATTCATGAGCGATCGAGTTTGATATCATTCCGGCGATATTTTAGTTGATGAGTTGTGAGCAACAGCGGATTGGACGAGGTTCAATACACTGGAGAGCCCGGATCTTTAAGAAAAAGTATTTTTCAATTTTCTTTTGGCCTGTGATCTTTTTGAGATTGTCCATCTAACCCATTGTCCCATGTTGGTCTGGGACTTTAAAGGATGTGCAAACTGTGTTTCTTGCCTAGCATGTCGTAAAGGGCGACTAATGGTGTATGGGGTTTTGGGTATGTGATTGTGTAGGCGACGAGCTAGCCACTTGTCACTACTTTTTCACAATTTTTCATTTAACCCAGCCCAGTTTTATTTTTGGCTGTTTGTGGTTAGAGGGGCCTGCTGTCCCTTTGACTCTGCCTACCCCTTGGGGGATTATGGGGGTGAAGCTATGTTTTGTTTATTGACCTAAATTGATATAATTACCCTTGCATATGCATTCGTGTTAATTTTATGTAATAATATATTTGTGCGGTAGGAAATATTTATACCAATATTTTTATAATACAAACTCATTATCTAGATACTATTTTATTTTTTTGTATTTAGTGAATCCTTATCAAATTCCCAAATAAAATCGTATTATTTTGTATTGAATAAGTGACCTCGGGGTAATTAATTAATAACATCACATGTAAGTATTGCTCTAATCCAAAGTAAGTAGATTAAGGATTTTTACTAAACAATAAGAATCAGCGATGGGGTTACAACAGCCAGACTCGAGACAAATAGAGCATCAACAATTGGGATGTTGACACCTATTATATTTAATTTTGAAATTTCAATTCTGAAAAAGAAAGTATCGTAGTATGCTGTTAAGCCTTATTAATTTTGTAACTTTGTAAATATTAAGTTTAAGATTTTTAATTTTACAAAAACTGCTTAATATTAAGTCAGTTGACTATACAAACTAGTGACGTCACACGTTGACAATCCCATACAGAATTTATGAAGTGATTTCGTTTTGACAGCTCATAAAAAATATCTCAATTGACTACTAGCCAGTCAACATCCCTATTGTCTGTTCCCGTTCAAATCTGCGCCTCTTGCGTTAAACGCGAAGTCGAAGTAATCATTGTACTGGTCCAACAAAACGAGCAATTTCTAAAATGTGAGGTAAAATGGCCCGGCTCGAATCATTCGATGCACAAAAACCCTCGTTCCAGACATTTGCAATCTCTGCCTGGCGCATGTATTTTGCTCGTCGGGTGATAAATCATTTATGTGAATTCATTTGATTTTCCCGGCTTTGAATAGTCCCGTTTGAATTTCATGAGGTAAATATGTTTGCGGACAAAAGATACAACGTGAACGGAAAGTACCTACATATGGGGCAGTACCATTGGTTAACCAGTTACATAATGGTCGAGCATTGAAAATGTGTTTCTACATAATATATAACCCGGTGCGGAGAGGAAGAGAAGCGTGTGATACTGTAAGGAAACAATAATAATATATTTGTGTTATTTTTTTAATGTGACGTCATTTCTCCGCGACTTTAAAATAGATACTACAGTAGGTACCTACACACACACACAAACACACTATCATCATGCTCATAATCCGCGAAGACGTAAGTAAACTCCTTAATCACTTTTGGCCAAAAAAATATTTGGTTTGCGTTAGATAGAAAATTGTGCAAAGGTAGTGCCAAGTGACTAGCTCGTATACACAGTGACAAACCTATTACCTATTACCTACCTAAAAGGTATAGGTATAATCAGTCGACCGTTTACGACGTGCTAAGCAATGAAGACATATTTAAGTTCCAACCCAAAGTAGGACTAAGTACAAGGCATATAAAATAAATTGACTTTGCTTTCCCACAACTATAATAATGTCCTCCTAACCGATATCGGTTACGGCGGCCAATCTCAACGAGGATTAGCCATCTGAGCAGGAGATATTATAGTGCAAAAATAAAACAAACACAGGTGCACTCTCTGTTCCTTCACTCTCATAGTCCGGTGAGACGGCAATTCGACATGACCGGAGTGAGGTCAGGCGCAGGACCAACGGCTTAACGTGCTTTCCGAGGCACGGGGGTGATTAAACCGCCAACTTTCTGACTCCGGACTGTTACTGAGTAATTTCAATATTGAAATACCAAGTCACAAATTTTGGCCCGACCTGGCATACCCTTACTCGTACATGAATGAAGGTAGATATGGTGTTTTTTAATGGACAGTCTTAGAATCATCACGATTATGGATGGTCAATCAACTAGTATATCCATACATTAATATATCTAAGGTACAAAGGTTTAAAGTGGTATTAAGGTTAAAGGTTTTCTATACTTATATTAAAAAGAGGAAAGATTTGCTTGTTTGTTTGTTTGTATTAAATAGGCTCCGAAACTACTTGACCGATTTGAAAAATTATTTCACCAATAGAAAGCTACTTTATCAGCGAGTAACATAGGCTATATATTATATGGATTCACCCGGAAACGGGAGCTACGCTGATGAAACTGCGAGCCGCTGCTACATAAAATAACTGCGAAGTAAATTAGAAAATGTTGCAATGTACATTGATCTTTGAACTTGTTGTGGCATTCTCGTTTGTTATGGTTAGGTATAGCGTTTTTAAATTAATCGGGCTTGCTCTTATCATTAAAGTTATTGCGACTCATTTAAATGAAACCGACTAATTAGTCACAGTCAATTAATAGTAGATTTTACTTGTATTTATACGTACATACATCACGCCTGCAATATCCCAAATGGGGTAGGTTGAGTCTGATAGCTAAGGAGCAATCTCTCAATAATTTTTGGGTTCCAAGTAACATGGGACAATCCCACCTATTTATGAAATCAAATAAACTATAAAGGATGCACCCCTCTTGTTATTGGCGATAGGGAATTGTACATAATGAAATACCGGTGTTAATGTAGTAATACAATAGTCAGTTCCTTTTTTGTCCTGGGGGAAATACTAATGGGTAGGTAGACGGCCTGGGAGTGATGTATTGTGCTGGGCTCTGCTTGCTAAAGACCCTGGGGTAGCCCCCATAAATCATAATTCAAACTTCTTGTAGTTTTAACAACAGTTAAACCATTTAATAAATATGGCTGCATTCATAATTAGTAACATATTTTTAAATATACTTTGTCTGATTTTATTATTATTTATTGTAATTGTAGAAATAACGATAGATAGCGGGGGTAGCTCAATGGTAAGGACACGCGCCTCTTAACCGAGGAGTGCGGGTTCAAACCCGGGCACGTAGCTCTGGATTTTTCAAGTCTATGTACGTATTTATACCACTAGCTCGACGGTGAAGGAAAACATCGTGATGAAACCTGCAAATTCAAACAACTTTGGATTTGTAACCATGATCCAAAAATGGTCTGGTTCCCCTATCTTAGGGTTACGAAGGTCAGATCGGTAGTCGCTTCAATGTAATTAGCAGACTCGTTAAATCCTGGATCATGGTCTAAGCGGACCCCGTCTAAGCACGGGACATAACGCTAGGAAGATGATGATTGTAGAAATAACGATAATAATAAAAAAGGATACTTAAATAAATTTAGGGCCGATTTTTTAATGAACAGATAAGAATTAACTGACTGATAAAGTATAAAGTCACCTATTTGTGGATGTCATACAGTATTTTACTTAAGAAACAGGCAATGATTTTTTTGATTATCCAGATTGTGATTTATTTAATTGTTATCTTTTATCTGACTGTTGAAAAATCTACCCTTAGTAGATAGTATTAATTAAGTATTAGCTAAGTTAAATGGCATCTCATACTTTTTCATGATATTTACTTAACTGTTTGTTTATGTGTAAATACAACACATATGGCATCATGTTCACAGCGGGTACAAAGTACTTCCCAAACAAGCGGGAAACTATAGATTACTTTAATTGGCTGCTGACGTCACGCGCGTACATACAAAACATGTTTTTAGAATATGTTATATTGATCTGCGAATGCCTTGTTACGTTATTTATACCTAGTATTAAATAACTTTATCGTGATTCCCCTTTTTTCACGCATCACAGGTATATTTCAACCGTAACAACTTTTTAATTAGGGACTTTATTGTAATTTTTGTAGGGACTAAGTAATCTGTTCTTTGTTTCTCATTAGTCATACAAAATTCCCGATAGGGTTATGGAAAATATATGGTCAATTAAAATTATTTATGTTTGATATGAGCTTGCATCCTTATTTAATCTATTTATTCGTTGTGTTATTGTTTTAATGAGAAGCTTTAGCCTGTGGTTTCGCCTGTTTACAATTTACCCAGAATTTAGTCTGTTACTGAAACTGTATCGTGCATCGATTAGGGAATCTATATTTTCTCAGTTTTCATCTCATGAATGAAGCGAAAGGTGTAAATGGAAGGTTGTGATCTCTGCCTACCCAAGGAAAAAGGCGTGACATTATGTATGCATAACATTTAATAACTTAGGGTAGTTATTACATTATCACAAAATCTGGTGGGGATTAAGTGAAGGAATTGAGGCTCAGAACTTACTATCGTTTTTCTTTTAATACTACTCACAATAGACCTGATTGCAGTGAGTTTATTTCTGATGTAAATCCAAGGCTAACTTGTTAGTAGTTGATTCACCCACAATGCATTATCCAGGCAGATAATGAGGCGCGGCAAAATTCCAAAGACGTAGTTCCTTGCCAATCAATGTAATCAAACGAACCGCTTAACCGCTATCAAATCATACCCGGCCGCTGTGACCAGGCATGTCTCTAACATTGGGACGAGGTCCTATTAGATATGTTTCTGGAAAAAGACACGGTCAATATGGTACTATAGGGATGATGACTGCATTACAAAACTATAATTCTATTTAGTCCGTCAGTTAGATTATACAAAAACACAAATTATTATATATAATGATATGTACAAAGACACATATTTTTCGCTTCATCAAATTAACAAAAAAAATCACTAAGTTAAATAGCATTAAGGTTTTGGAGTGGGGGCTTGCCACGTCATTAAGTAAAAATTGTACGAAAGCGTGACGTCACGCGCAACTTGAATGCATTGTATATTCGTCAATGTTTGTTTGACAAATATATAAAAAAATACGTTTCCATTATTTTTTTTTATAATCTAACTGTTCGTCAGTTAGATAAACAGATTAAACAGATTTTTTTGTCACCTTGCCTATCGTCTAGCAACAAATTATTATGGCAATACCAAATAAAAAAAGGCCGTTTTAAATTTGGACCAGTATCAGTACAATATATTTAGTTCAATTACAAAATGAAAAATACAATTAGGAAATAATAGATTTTTATGAATATTAATTACATCTATATATTATATCTGTAAGAACTCTGTAATAACTGAACTTCTTTATGTTACATACAAATTATTTAACAGTTTACAATAAATTTAACCTAAGGGCAACTATTAGGTATATAATTTGCATAACGTACAACAACTATAATGTTTGAGAGGCGAGTGAGGTGTGGGTCCTAAGGATCGTGCCATATGGTGTCCTCTCTGCCTACCCCGCTAGGGAAGTGGCGTGAAGTTTAGTTAGTTAGTATGACAACTTTATGAATAAAATATGTACGTACTATCGTCTAATTAACGCTATCAATGATGATTTTTTGCGAAAGTTTATGTATTACGTTGTTGACATTACGTAGATAATGTAAAATGTATTTAATCTCTTTGATTCAATCAATCATCCTGTGCTAATGTTTCTTGTGCAATTATTTATAACAATCACAGTAATTAATTATAGTAATCGATATTATATTTCATTAAACCTGTTTTTAAGATTTCTCGTCTCCCAGATTGTGGAATTGAGGTGATTTTGTATATTTTAAACAGAAAAATATAACGCATCTTTAAAACCATAATCTCAACTTGTTATATTATATATTGTATTGGCCCCAGAGATCCCCGTCTCCTTTAATATCTAACTTGGTACACCAGGAATGGTTTATTCACAACTTGTGTATTTTTTGCAAATCTGGACAGTAATTAACAAATATCGACTAAAATGTTAAATCCTGTTTACACATATGTCATATAGACACACTACTTAAAAAGCAGCGTTGACCCAACTAACGTCACAGTGTGAATTCTGATGACGCGGGCGCGAAGTGCGCCTGCGCTCCGTGCCGAGCGAGTTCGCGGCTGCGAACTTGTCACCAGGATGCGAGTTAGTAATTATAACCACTAGGATGTGTGTCAGTCACCGAGGGAAAACCTTATATAAGATTATCGTCAAGGACGATAGAATAGCATTAAGTGTTCTTGAAATGAATACTACCCTACATTGTAAAAAACATCACAAATGTTTATTAGAGTCATAAGTATCTGACAACATCATACATACATTGATTAAATTTCGTGTTAAGTAGCTAAAGCACTCGTGTTACGGATATCATACTCAACAAGAAACACAAGTAGGTATTTATCACACGATTGTTTGTATTGGGTGGGGATTGAACCCATAACCCATTGTGGGTTCGATCCCATGTCATGTTCGGTATTGACACTGTCTTCAGTGTCACTACGGAACATGCCGTCACATTTAAAGAGAGATTAGGATGAACATATGTCGTGATCTCTCAGCATTCTCGTCTCGTACTCCAGGTTAGGAAACTGCTCTTCAAGACGTCAATGGGACCTGTACAAATAGGTAATTTGGTTTCACGTTGGAACTCAGGGTAGATATAGCCACCGTCATAGTCTACGCGTAGGATCTAAATTGCTTTTCAAGTACCTAGTCGTGGAAGCAATCATCATCATCATCATCATCCTAGCGTTATGTCCCGTGCTTAGACGGGGTCCGCTTAGACCATGATCCAGGATTTAGCGAGTCTGGTAATTACATTGAAGCGACTGCCGATCTGACCTTCGTAACCCTAAGATAGGGGAACCAGACAACTTTTGGATCATGGTTACAAATCCAAAGTTGTTTGAATTTGCAGGTTTCATCACGATGTTTTCCATCACCGTCGAGCTAGTGGTATAAATACGTACATAGACTTGAAAAATCCAGAGGTACGTGCCCGGGTTTGAACCCGCACTCCTCGGTTAAGAAGCGCGTGTCCTTACCATTGAGCTACCACCGCTCATAGTGGAAGCAATCATAAATCACATAAATCCTCTTGACGTAGCGTACTTCCCTAACAAATAACTATCCGTGAAAATACCTCAAAGATGTGTGAAAATGCGAGAGGGAAAATTGGCTTGGTAGATTCTTAAACAGGACAGTTGTTTTTCACAATTTTCCATCTAACCCAACCCTATCAATTCTATTTTAAGCTGATAGTTGTTTTAATGAGCTTATTGCTTCTTGGTTCCATGTTGGTCTGGGACTTAAAAGCATGTACCAACTGTGTTTCTTGCCTAGCATGTCGTAAAAAGCAACTTATGGTATATCGGGTTTTGGGTATGTCATTGTGTAGGGGACAAACTAGCTACTTGTCACTACTTATTCACAATTTTCTTAAAGGTTAAAGGGCCTGCTGCCCCTTTGACTCTGCTTACCCCTTCGGGGGTTATGGGCGTCATGTTATGAGTGTGTGTGCTTCTTGCGTTCTATCCATCCCTTCGGGGATGGAAGCTGGTGTTGTTATGTTTAAATGTAGGTAGACAGACAGGATAGCTCTGCGTGTGCATTGATTCAACTTCCATGTACGGAAAGGTGTGGGTTCAATTAAATCTCCTTACTAGGATAAATAGTAGGCGATGTAACAGGCATATTTAGAATAGAATAGAATAGAATAGAATAGAATAAATGTTTATTTGGCACATTACAAAATTCAATTCATGTTATTTCTTGTGTCTGTTTATGATACCTTCGAGTTTTAGGACTCTTGTAGTAAACAGTAAGGGTATGTCTGGTCATAGATAAATCTATGTAATTACCAATAAATGAATTTCTATTATATTATAAAATATTATAATAAATAATAAAAGGATTATTAGAATAAATCGTAACACTATTTTAACGATATATACCTATATTGTCACGTGTACCAGAAGTATGTGGCATGTTGACTGGCTCGATGGCGCATTCGGTAGTGACCCTGTCCCATGCGCCAGGAGTTGTGGGTTCGATCCCCACCCAGGACAAACATTCGTGTGAAGAAAACTTGTGTTTGTTCTGTGTCTGGGTGTTAATATCAAATATTTAAGTATATATTTGTAATACCACTGTTGATTCTGATATCCATATCACAAGTGCTTAAGCTACTTACCTCAGAGTCAGATCAATGTATGTGATGTAGTTGGATATTTATTATTATTATTATTCACTCATAACACCCCAACCTAGACCTATTCAGTTTTGTCCAATATACGACGATTGGAAATGTTATGTACCTAAAAATTTTAGGCGCTACGCTATTTACTACATAATATACCTACTATGTATTATTGCGAACGAAGAAGGAAGGTGCAAAGTACGGATACATAAGTGCTCATTAATACCCAATCATTAATATCTTCGTGGCGGGCTTTCCTAACGAATTAGTCGTTGGAAACATGCAAAACGCAAACATTTAGTCATCGTTTTGATCAATGAACGATGAGTGAGTAATTTTTTAACTCCAATTTGGGACCGTTATTCACAGATTCAATACCGGAGTTTCATCGTAGCGTGCTTTCCCAGCCAGCCACAGTTCTGAGAAAGAAACGAAACTCGAATGTTGATGCAATACCGTACGAAGCGGTATGTATCAGTTGCCAATGTATCAGCTGTTCTGACCTTCTGACGATATGCGAAAGAGCTTCCGCTATACGATATCTGAGTCATCTGCGCCGGCGCAAAGCCACGACGTCACGCTGATGTCACAGTGACGCCGACGCAACATCATCGCAAAGAGTTTTCTCGTGATGAGGGAGAACGTCACAGTTTTTTGTAGCACAAACAATCATAGATGCGTTCTTAGTAATAAAAATGAATACAGTGATATAATTAAATGAATCATACATTTACTTAAAATATGTACGTATTTGTATATGTATAATTATATCAATGATGAAAGCGTGGTAAATCCTGTTACGTCATTTAACGTAAGTGAAGTAGATGTTAGAGTTCGAATACCTATCTCTATAAGTAAGAAATGTAAGTGCCAGCTGATTATTCCAGACGTGTAGTCAACAATCCACAATATGCCTGACTCCCCTAAAATTATGAAGGTCAGAGGATAATTAAGTATCATCATCTTCCTAGCGTTATGTCCCGTGCTTAGACGGGGTCCGCTTAGACCATGATCCGGGATTTAGCGAGTCTGGTAATTACATTGAAGCGACTGCCGATCTGACCTTCGTAACCCTAAGATAGGGAAACCAGACAATTTTTGGATCATGGTTACAAATTCAAAGTTGTTTGAATTTGCAGGTTTCATCACGATGTTTTCCCTCACCGTCGAGCTTGTGGTATAAATATGTACATAGATTTTTTAAAATCTAGAGGTACATGCCCGGGTTTGAACCCGCACTCCTCGGTTAAGAGGCGCGTGTCCTTACCATTGAGCTACCACCGCTCCTTAGCTACCACCGCTCCTTTCAGAGGATAATTAAGTATATCAACGTGTATTGCTGATGAGCGCCAAATAAGATATAGATTAAATAACAAAAATATATAAATGAAACTGTCATTATATTATTGGGGCATAGGGCACATACTGGTAGCTTGAAAATGGGACAGTCAATAAACTGTGGGTGAGACTCTGACGGAAGCGCTCGAAGCTCCTGACAAGTTATACCGATGATGATGATAATTTGAAAGGTATAAAAGTAAATTATTCAATAATAATAATAATAATAAAGACGTAGGGACGTAACGACCTCATCGCCCACTGTCGAGAGTTGGTGAGCTTCGCACCATGAAGAGCAACAACTCCCTTCAGTGCAATCAGTCTCCGCAGGGCAGCTAGTGGCGAGCTGTTGGTGTGTGGCGGCACCACGGACTCGGGACCTCCCGGGAGAACCTACCATCTTCTCCCCCACCTTTGGATTGCCGTCATTGGCCGCTCAAAGTGGAGCCCAAGAGCTATATAAAAAATAAAAAAATAAAATAAAATAAAATATCTTTATTTCTTAAATTTTAAATTACAAGTTTAGAGACGCCCCAGGAAGTAATAAATACTTGTGTTGGGGATGTCTTGCTCTTTCCAATTTTTTTATTATAATATGAGATTTACAGTGAACATTTTAAATTTGACTTAAAACAAAATAACTTATTATTAAGAAAACAAAAACATTTACATTTTATTCTGAATTTTATGATGTGTGTGAGAGTGTGTGAGTGTGAGTGTGTGTGTGTGTGTGTGTGTGTGTGTGTGTGTGTGTGTGTGTGTGTGTGTGTGTGTGTGTGTGTGTGTGTGTGTGTGTGTGTGTGTGTGTGTGTGTGTGTGTGTGTGTGTGTGTGTGTGTGTGTGTGTGTGTGTGAGTGTGAGAGAGTGTGTGTGTGTGTGTGTGTGTGTGTGTGTGTGTGTGTGTGTGTGTGTGTGTGTGTGTGTGTGTGTGTGTGTGTGTGTGTGTGTGTGTGTGTGTGTGTGAGTGTGTGATATATATGTTTGAAAGGGAGGAAGTGCTCAATCTGCGTAATAACGGGGAACGGCTGACCGGATTACCGCGATCCAGAAACTGATGCACACCACAAGTCCCTGACCAAGATGGGACAAATATATATATAATATTTATAATTCATTATTTGTTATTTATTTTATTATTAATTGCTTTGTAAGAAAATACTAGTTAGGTTTCCAGTTAACCCAGCCCAGTTTTATTATTGGCTGAATGTAGTTAAAGGGGCATGTTGTCCCTTTGACTCTGCCTACCCCTTCAGGAATTAAGGGCGTGATGTTATGTATGTATGTATGTAAAAAACAATCTCATATTGGCCTGTTTTGAAAACATTGATTAATGATTTGATGAGTAATTGAGTCAACTTGAATAGGACAGGTAGCTTTTGTCAGATAGTTTTACCTACGCACACACAAGGCTCAGAGGATTAAAGCAGTGCAACCAATTTATTAAAACGATTAAGTTGCGAAAACATCGAGGCGGTTTTTAATTAACCGAATGAATTGATAAAATTAGCCACATAAATTAGTTTGATAGCACTATTTCAGAGTGAAAATTAAAATAATAAATTTCGCTTCCAGTCTTGTTTTTAATTAATATCGCGCTAATTGGATAAAGCTCGTTCTAGTTTCAAATTAGATCCAGAATTCAGAACATTGGTGCTCGTACCAAAATATTAGGGGGTTGGTTAATAACAAGGGTGCATTGGGGCGTTACGCGCCATTTCCCGCACAATTAGCAATTTGCAATACAAGTCGCACCCTTAGGGTTTTACTGAATGTGAGTTTTTAATGTTAGCCTTGGTTTCATGATGGTCTGGGACTTGACATGAATGTGTATTGTAATATCTACACATCTGTGCAGCAAGTTAAATAAGAAATAAAATGTATTAAAGCAGATCAAGGCCATGTAAGATCATGTTGCACTGAATGTATAGATTATAATCAGGTTATTAACCGACTTCGATTCCCCGGGTGAATGTCCTGCTCGCCCCCACATAAAACTGCCACTGGTTCGATTATCGTGAAATGCCAAAACTATTTATGTCTGGCTCGGTGGCGCATTACCGAATGCGATCACTACCGAGTGATTCTGCCCCATGCGCCAAGAGTTGTGGGTTCGATCCCCACCCAGGACAAACATTCGTGTGATAAATACTTATGTTTGTTCTGTGTCTGGGTGTTAATATTTAAGTATATATTTGTAATACCACTGTTGATTCTGATATCCGTAACATGTGCTTAAGCTATTTACCTCGGAATCAGATCAATGTATGTGATGTGGTTGTTATATTTACATTATTTATATCTATATCTAAGATTTTTTTATCGGAGCTATCTGTGGATAAAGTATGGTTTGAGATATTTGTCAGTCTATTAACATTTAAAAGATCACTCTCACTAAGCAATACGTTTAACAGAGGCGGGATTTAACCAACGAGCAATACATTTAACAGAACCTAGGGACGGGATTTAACCAACGGGCTGTGAACAAAAACCCGGCGTCAGTCAGGTAATTTACCTGGCAACCCTAATGCTGCGGGTATTACTTGGGTTTTTAACGAAAGCGTGCATTTCGCTACGTGACGGTCGTCACGACCGCTGGATCTCATGTTGCAGAACAAATAGCCATTTCTAACAACAAACTATCTACTTTGGACACGAGTCATGAGTTACGAATATACCATAAATGGTTAATAGACGAGACAAAAGCGGTGAACTGGGCTCTTGGGTCATATCAAGAATATAATTAATGTAACTAAAGTAGATTCATCATAATTATGATTTTTTTGATTGACTGACCCGTTGGTTGTGTGGTCAGAGACCCTGGCCAGGAAACCAAGGGTCGCGGGTTTGAATCCCGCTAGAGGCAAATATTTCGTGTGATGAACATGGACATTTGTACTCGAGTCATGGATGTTTATAAACGTATTTAAGTATGTCTATCCGTTCACCTAGTATCCATAGCACAAGCTTATAAGCTTAGTTTGGGACTAGGGAATAGGTGTGTCAGTCTGAAGAATTTATTTATTTATTTTATTCTGAAAGTTTCTAGTACTTTCAAAGAAAATTTATTGTGGAATATAAATTACTTGCTTATTATCCGAAAACTAGTATCATTTGATGAGGAATTTACCATTTGGAAGTTTTAAAATAAACAATTTTCCTTTTTAGCATGGAACTTTATTTTCCGGGAACTCATTAATGCAACAATATGAAATAATGAATAACACATAGATACCTAAAGGTGTGATGTTATGTATATATGTACATAGATACATATGTACATAGGTACATACATACCAATATGCCTATAATTCGTGTAGGGGTAGATAAAGTCCAAGTAGTATTAAGTTCCCAAAACCACATCCAGCCAAAAATGCAATTAATTGAGTTGGGTTAGATGGAAAATTGTGAACTATAGTGACGTGGACTCAATGCAACTTAAGTCACCTTTTATGATATGCTAGGCAAGGAACTCTATTGGTCTCATGTTGGTCTAGCATTCGAAAATGATTTACCACTATGTATGTTGACTAGCAAGTCAATTGAGATACTTTTTAAAAGCTGTGAAAACGTAATCACTTCATAGATTTTGTATGGGCTTGTCAACATATGACGTCACTAGTTAAAATATTAAGCAGTTTTTGTAAAATTTTAAATCGTAAACTCAATATAATTCAAAAATAATAACGTTTTACAAAATACTACGATACTTTCTTTTAGGGAATTGGTTGATTGATTAGATTACAAAATTATAAATGGTGTCAACATCTCTTTTGTGTTTATATGTTATTGTCAAAGTAATTGAACGGTCTTGACTACTCTTGACAGGCAGTTTCAGATTGCTGTGATCGGGCCCTGGAGACCAGGCTATGTACCTATTTACATGTGGAGCACCACATATGCAGCAGACAGACAGACAGCAGTTTGATATGTCATCATTCACCTAGCGTCCCGTGCTTAGACGGGGTCCACTTTGACCATGATCCAGGAGTAAGCAAGTCCGGTAATTACATTGAAGCGACTCCCGATTTGACCTTTGTAATACTGAGATAGGGGAACCAGACAATTTTTGGATCATGGTTACAGCAGGAGTAGTCTGATATGTAAGTATGTATACTTTAGCTTCCCGAGCGGTGGTAGCTCAATGGTAAGGACACGCGCCTCTTAACCGAGGAGTGCGGGTTCAAACCCGGGCATGTACCTCTAGATTTTTCAAATCTATGTACATATTTAAGTATACCACTAGCTCGACGGTGAGGGAAAACATCGTGATGAAACCTGCAAATTCAAACAACTTTGAATTTGTAACCATGATCCGAAAATGTCTGGTTCCCCTATCTTAGGGTTACGAAGATCAGATCGGCAGTCGCTTCAATGTAATTACCAGACTCGCTAAACCCTGGATCATGGTCTAAGCGGACCCCGTCTAAGGACGGAACATAACGCTGGGACGACGATGATACTTGAGCTTCCCTTTAGTAGTCACGTGTCAGCCATTGATTGTTGGTAAGCGGGGCCCCGGGCACCGCGCGGGGCTCGCCGCCGCTCACGCCAAATTGGCTCGTCGGTCACTGTCGCGATACCATCTTCGGTGTTTACGTTGTTGGCGAATTGCGTCCGGCTTAATAGCGGCTACAGATCACCGATAGCCGGCCCTGAGTTGCGAGCGTTTTGTTAGGAGCGCCTCAAAATTGCTGGAGCAAAATATTTTTGCCAAAGTATTGTTTTAGAAGTTCAGTTCACACTCAGTGTCCCTCGCGCGAGGACGAACCTACTCAAATTTGCCCCTTTGTCGCGTGCCATACGGCTCATGAACCAAATTTCTATATCTATAGAAATTTGGTTCATGAGCCGTATAAATATCTATATCTATAGATATTTATAACTGTAGCCTGTCGAAATTCACGGCAGTCGCCCATAAGTGCATTGCATATAAAATTTAATTTATATAATTATATACATATAGAATAAGGTAATGTACAATTGCTTACAATTTCATTTTGGGATTCCTGTAAAGATTTTCTAAATGTTGCTAATAAATAAATAAAAGTTCAATTAACTTTTTTATCAGTTTAGAAACCGACAGTTTTCATAATTTTCATTGCTGGGATCAGCTTAGATGGTGATCCTAGATTTGATGAGTCTGGGAGTGCACTAAAGTGACAGCTATTTGAGATTTTTAACGATTAAACAGAAAACCACATCAATTGAGTCATGACTTGGAAAGTCGGGAGGTACGTGCGACTCGGCGTAAAACTAACGTTACTCGCATTTGGGGCGTGTGCCGTTATCATTGAGCAGAACCATCAACATTTTTAAGAAAATAAAGCAAATTGTGAATAAATATTCTATGAATATTAATTACGAGAGAGTTAAGTGGTCAAGTTTCTAGAAATTTTCGCAACTTTATAAGCTTTGCAAAGGAAGAAAGATTTTATATTATAAAAGTTCGATTGTAAAAAAGTCAAGGCGTTCTCGTCGCGGTTACCACGGGATGGTGACAAACATTGAACAATTATTACTAGAGTATGGAACCGACGCAGTGAACAAGTTTTTTGCGCCGTGCGTTGTTGCCGATCGGCAACAACTCGTTTAGTCACTCGCTTACGTTCACGCGTAAGCGCCATGAAATTCACGGCGTTTACGACTTTTTGGACCCGAGAAAAATGTACCTACTCTATGAGTAGCACTGCGTGTTTTAATAGCTTAATTAGACGACAATTGTTAGTTTTAGCGCTGCAAATGCTGAAACATGCTTTGTGATAATATTTTTGTTTGACATAGCTTCTCTATACGTAGTAATAATAGCTCATTGGTGACAACAGTAAATGTTACGGAAGACGCCAAGCAGTTGTCCTCGAGCGCTTGTTGTCGCTACGAGTACAATAAGTGATGCTAATACCGTGTGTCATGACTTAAAAACTAAACATTTATAAAATGTCTGATTAGTAGTAGCTTAAATCTAAAGTGATTAATTGTTTATAATCCTTACTAGTATAAGATATAAATAGGAAAACTATAAGTTTGTTTATTCAGCCTCTAAAATATACGTGTATTATTTTCTGAACCACCATAATACTACGGCTATCTGATACTCGAACATAAAGTAGATCTTGGAAACTTGACTCCCGCGATGAAAAACAATGACTGCTCGATGGCGCATTCGGTAGTGACCCTGCCCCAAGCGCCAAGAGTTGTGGGTTCGATCCCACCCAGGACAAACATTCGTGTGATGAATACTTGTGTTTGTTCTATGTCTGTGTGTTAATATTTAATATTTAAGTATATATTTGTGATACCAATGTTGTTTCTGATATCCGTAACACAAGTAATCAAGCTACTTACCTCGAAATCAGATCAATGAATGTGATGTTGTGGGATATTTATATTTAATTTAACATACACAAGTTTATTACCCCCATTCGCGAGTCCCACGCACTCATGACCAGCATTTCCACATGCAATGCTTCCTGTTTTACGCTTGTGCTAACAAAGATTTAAAAAATATATTTAATTGCCTACTAAATGAATTCACATATTTAGTGGTTACAAGACTAGGCACTTAATAATAAAACACTTAGTAGAAACATTCTGCGACATCTTATAACGTAAATCTGATAATACCGGTATCTATGTTAGCCCTTAGTCGACGGCCATAAGGAACTGATTGTCCGTCGTGGGCACCAGCTGGCACCCTGCTATTAGGCTTCTCAAGACGTGTAGTTACCTGACCTAGGCTGGAAGAGCTTGTCGGCATAGACAACTCAAGCATAGAGTCGCATTAGATACTGTTTCAAAACGAAACTACTTAAATAGAGGGAATAACACTACTACCTAATTAGTCTCAGGGAACTATAACAGCTTTATACGTGTTTGTCCTTAATTACATTTAACATACCTAATGGTAAGCAAAGCGTGTCACCATATCTAGAGGTGGTTTCATCCTGAGCAATTTAACTATTCTCATAGTTGAACACGGAATAAGAAGGGAAAATATGCCAAATATTAGGTCAGTGCTATAAATTATGTGACACAATTTATTTTCATATTTGTGGTCACATTTATATAACCTTTGGTTTTTTACATGTTTCGCAATTTAAAATGTAGTTTTTACTTTAGAATCGAAGTGCAGATTTCTAGTAAGTATTTTGAATGTATACGTACCTATTCTTACAATCAAATGTCACACGTTGTTGAATCCTTCCACACATGATTAACACATGACATAAGGTATGTGACACAAAATATATTTTTAATGTTTAAATTAAGAGAATTACATAACTAATAACTACCTAATCATAATTTTAGGGCCGATAAGCCGTATTAAGGAAAATATATCTCCATCGCGTGCAATTCCAGTCACTTATCTTCTTATGGGGCATCCCCAGCCTCCCAGAAAGCAGTGGTTTGGTGTCATGACACCACCGCAACGCCTTCGGTGTCGGGGCACCTGCGGGATATAGGGCTATGTGGTTTACATTGGCTGCTAAAAGCAAACAGTCAGTTGGCAGCGCTTAGCTCAAATTGCTCCTCGTGGCTGCCTGTAATGATAGCTGCCGATTAGACCCATTAGCTCCTCAGTCAAGATAACACTGGGCAGCTGGCACTCGCCAATCGACACAATTGTTCGTAACCATCTTATAACAATGCTTTGAGACGACTAAGTTTCAAGATAGAAATGCATTTGACTTCGTAGTATACTTCGTATAGTTATTTAATGAGTAATGTGTGGTCGTTGAAACCAGTTCTTTTTTTAATCAAAAGCACTGTAAATTCACTATTTTATATAATTACTTATTATAACATCAGTTCATCATCTTCCTTGCGTTATGACACGTGCTCAGTCGGGATCCGTTCAGACCTTAATCTTGGATTTGAACCAACACCGTATGTGAGGCGCTTGTTCTTACCACTGGGCCAAACTAAGGTGATAGTTTAGTTAGATGCATATAAGATATATCTACATATATTATGGATTAGCTTTCAGACATAAGCCTGTCAGGCTATTGTCGAGCGTTTTGCCATTGATTAATCGCTGCTGCTGTTACAGCTCACAGTCAACTATATTAAATTTATATAAATATAAATTTAAATAAATATGCGACTACATCACATACATTGATCTGATTCCGAGGTAAGTAGCTTAAGCACTTGTGTTACGGATATCAGAATCAACAGTGGTTATTACATGGTTATTACAAATATATACTTAAATATTTGATATAAATACCCAGACATCGAACAAACACAAGTATTCATCACACGAATGTTTGTCCTGGGTGGGGATCGAACCCACAACTCTTGGCGCATGGGGCAGGGTCAACCGAATGCGCCATCGAGCCCGTCAAAGCCACCTGGTTGCCTTTACCCTGGCCGCAGGCGGCTATTATAACAGATGACAATACCAAGAGATTAGAGCGCATATTGTCCTTGCTGTGTCACACTTTAAACCAATATTGACACAGGCTATTGAATATTGGACAGCTATGGAGCTATCTTCAGAGATAGCTTCTGTGTCCTACTATATAGTGTTTCTTTAAATACTATGAAGACACAGCTATCACTACATATTATAAAACAAAGTCCTCGGCCGCGTGCGGTTTTCACCAATTGATAGTGATTCTTGAGGAAGATTTAGGTATATAATTCGTTAAGTTTTTGTGTACATTGGCTAATATGATTCGTCGTTCTAGTCAAAGTCAAAGTCAAAGTCAAAATATTCTTTATTTATATAGGTTCCAAAGAAACACTTATAAATCGTCAAAAACAGTTGAAAGAGATATGATTCTACCACCGGTGGTAGCATGCGCTGATGTTATGCCTAAGGACAAAGAGGTCAGGCCAAAATTTGAAGCAGGATATTTCAATATTGAAATCAATCAGTAAGTAACAGCCCGGAGTCAGGAAGTTGGCGGTTTAATCACCCCTGTGCCTCGGAAAGCACGTTAAGCCGTTGGTCCTGCGCCTGACCTCTCTCCAGTCACGTCGAATTGCCGTCTCATCGGACTATGAGAGTGAAGGAACAGAAAGTGCACTTGTGCACTTATAATATCTCCGGCGCAGATGGCTAATCCTCGTTGAGATTGGCCGCCATAACCGTTGTTGGAGGTGTGAGGTTAGAGGCGTAGAAAAAAAAGATTTCGGCCTAAACCCATTCGGGTTGTACACATTTTGCACATCAATATACTCGTAGTTCAGAGAAGCAGCAGTATGCGACAACACCGGAGTGCGGGTGAAATTTACCGCAGTCTATAGACTACGCCCGCACGAGTCGCAAACTAATTCGGTCAAGCGTTCGTGCAAGCTGTTCTCAGGTTATTTACATTGAATTTGCGAAGCAGCTTTACACTGCATAGACCAGAGGCCGTACTACGAAAATAGAATATGAATTTTCCAACGACAACGTGCAGGCGAACCGGGATCTGACCTTTCACGTGAAAGGCAATTATATCCTATTAAGAGACTGTTCCGATATCCAACAATGACGTCATATTATTACCGGTCACTATATATTCGTCTATGGCTGTCTGAGTAATAGTTTCCTTTGCGTAACTACGAAGTCTGATCTTCGTAGTAAGGCCCGTGTTAATTTTCGTAGTGGCAGTTGTAGCCTTAATAACCATAGTTGGCCTCATCGGACTGCTATAAGCAGCCATACCCGGCGTTTAGCGCAATTGTCCTCATTAGCAGCTTGTGATGATACTCTTTAATTAACTCCTGCTTGTTGCGCGGTATACTCGGCGTACCGACTTGAATCTTCAAAGGTAACAGTGCAATATTTACCCCAATTAATTCAGCGACGTCGGTGCAAAGCCCTCGGGTCATTTGTCTTGCATTTCCGCAAGCATTAGGGCTAGACCGGAGTCTTGTTACCTGCGGCTCGCCTCGGTCTGCTATTAAGTTAACAATAGCCGGCGCTTAGCTCAATTGACCTCGCTCGGTCACTGGCGGTGATTGGCGTTAAAATGACTGAACTATTTAGATACGCCAAGTCTTGCGGCGCCACGTTACTAGCAGGTTTTATAATACTTGGCGCATGGGGCAGGGTCACTACCGAATGCGCCATCGAGCCAGAATAAAACCATGAATTTTACACAGATGGCAAATTATTAGTAAGAAATAGCTAACCTGTGCTTATAGCGCCATCTTGTATTCTTCCTGACAAACAGACTAAACTTTGCTGTAGTTCCAATTACTCACCACTGTCGCTGTTCTTGCGCGAGTTATAGCAGTAACTTTTCAAGTATGGGCAGTGACCCTCTGTTGTACGTAGTATATTATTACTCTTTGCTATTAGGTACTGTTGGTTCGAGTTATTATTATTATTTATTATTCTATCTTTATAGATATTGTATATTAAATACGTGACGTAAAAACTTTGTTCCCCTTTTTATGAGAATTATGCAGACGGAGGAGTATGAGATTTGGCACAGTTAAAATTTATATGGAGAAGGAGTGCGTGCCAAAAGTTAATATTTCAATAAATAAAAGCAAACTAATAGTGGTCGAATTTCGACAAGTGGGATCATTAGTTTATTTATTAAATAGTTCGGTTTGGCTCATTTTTCCAAAGACAGCAATTGATGAAAGGTACTTACTTTCGCTTATGCCGCCAATCGCATTGCATCGAAAATTCGAAGTTGCAAATATTAACTTTATTATTTATATGTAACATTAACAGGATTTTATAAACATAATTTATATCCCTCAATAGGGTTAATTACATAACCTCCTCTGAGCACATTGTTTAAACATAGGTAGGTACATGTATTTATATAAATACATAAATGCATGACTATGAGTCATCGTGTATTGATGTTACGTTAAGACGTACCATTATTTTTCGAGATCAAAGCTATCAATTTGTCTGTTTGTTTTAATAATAAAAGCTTATTTCGTGAGATAATAATGTATATGTCGTGGTTTTTTTGTTAGTTGCTGCTTGCAATAGACATTTTTTACCTAATGAGAATTTTCTTGGCCTTTTATTTAAAAAATAAAAAAACTTTTACCATCAACATACTATTGTGGGTAACAATTGACAAATTGTGGTGGGGTCCTTGGTCCAGCAGATAGTTATTGCTAGAAATCATACTAACGAGACTAAACGCGATATGTATTACGTAGTACTTACATGAGTACTTACTTGACGTTTGTGCCGTGTTGAACTTGGTCACAAGCAGACGCGCGACAGTGATAATGCAAAGTAAAAGTTTGAAATCACATGTTAATTATTGCGCCGGTTAGCCGATGTAGGGGGTCCACGAATGAGAAGTATGATAACTGTATCTTGGGTTACATGGCTCTTTTTTCATGGGCTTGCATACACATACTTATATGACGCATAATCTATACTTATAATAAATCTGTAGAGAGGTCAATTCTGTACATGAAATATATTTTCAAAATAACTATCAGGGGGTGATTAGTGATCGATACTGATGCCAAAACTGCAATCAGTAAAATTTTTGTCTGTCTGTTTGTCTGTCTGTATGTTCCTTATAGAAACAAAAACTACTCGACGGGTTTTAACGAAACTTGGTACAATTATTCTTCATACTCCTGGGCAGGTTATAGTATACTTTTCATTACGCTACAATCAATAGGAGCAGAGTAGTGAAGGGAAATGTTGGGAAAACGGGAGAAGTTACTCCATTTTTTAAGCTTCCGTCGCGTGTGCAGCCTTAATGGTTAAATTTACATAGAAATCATGTATGACGGAAATAGTCTTTATAATATTGTGTGATATACTATACTATAATGTAATAGGTGCAAAGTTGCAATGATTGTATTTTCTTGAGCAAATTTCCCATAGTGTAACACCGGCGTAGGTAAATTTTTTGTTATCCCATCCCATTAGTCCTTACTCTATTTTAAATATCTTCCTGCGGTTTTTCTTTGCAGAGAAATAAAAGGCAGTAAGCTTTAGGTATACCACGTTTATGATGTGGCAATGTAATTATTAACATACTGATTCATTATACATAAATAATACCTAACGTAAAATTTACCATTGGCAAATATACATTTGTAATTTATTTCAGTTGTCTGGATTCTTTTGCTATATTTTTCCTGTCTCATTTTATTAATTGTACTTTAGTTACATTGAAAAGAATTAACTCATGCGTAGCAATTGTAATGATTTTATTTTACAACCACTTACACGAATTGAACACGTTATGAAATTCCTGAATATTTTCGGTAGGTATTGCGGTTTCCCCAAAATGTTATTTGCCTGACGCCGCAGGAAAACCAGGCAAGTCAATAAAAATTGGGAACTCCCGCCAAATAACACGGGATGTTTACCAGGCGACGGCGCAGGCGCCAACTCTCGTATGTATTTCTGGAACAGTGCCTGAATCATTCATGCGAGAAGGGATACAATTAGATAATGACCGCTATTAAAAATATAAGGAAAAATAACAAAAATTATTCATACATAGCATCACGCCCATAATCCCCGAAGGGGTAGGTAGAGTCAAAGGGTTAGTAGGCCCCTTCATTCAGCCAAAAATAAAACTGGGCTGGGTTAGATGGAAAATTGTGGAAAAGTACTGACAAGTGGCTAGCTCGTCGCCTACACAATCATATACCCAAAACCACATGTATTTATATTTTTTTTTCAAATTTCGCATAAATATCGTAAGTACTTAGATCATACATGGGAGTTTAATCGATGGGTATTGGCATGTCTGGTCCATAGATTTAAGTCAATACATTCTAAATCTATGGTCTGGTCAGTCACATACATTTTAGATTTCGTATAGACTTGACACAGACAGATGTCGCTACAAACATCATTTAGACTGCTTGAAAGATAAAACCGAATAAAAACTTTATTATTTCACTTTAAAAAAAAATGCTTTTTTCATAAAATAAGTATTTACGTAATTTCTTAGATAATTTATTAAATTTAGGTGAAAAACATGAATATAAAATATTTTCTTCAGAAGCAAACCAAAATAATCTTTGTTTTAAAACAATGAATTTTACACAGATGGCGTATTATTACTAAGAAATAACTCAGAAAGGGTATCTGTTCAGAAATAAATTATAACTAAAACTAACTAACTAACTAAACTTCACGCCACTTCCCTAGCGGGGTAGGCAGAGAGAACCGATCGTCATATGACACGATCCTTCCACACCTCACTCGCCTCTTCAACATTCATAATCCTTTTCATACAAGCTCTACGGTGATGAATGAATGATGATAATGAAAATATATGTTGTCTTGATTCCAAAAGCAAGAAGTTTGTGTTACGAAAATAAAATAAAATAACTAAGAAACCACAAAGTCTCAGGTCTCTTCATATATAACTGTTCCATTTCATTTCAAGCATTTGTCCAGGTGTGGGGTTCGACCCGGTGTCGTTGCGTTCATTGCGTAGTCGAAACCATTGCACTGCCGCAATATAATAATTATTTATTTTGCCTATCCAGGGCTATCAATCGCGTGTACACCTGTTGTTGACACCACATCGCCCCTGGAACGCTGCCCAGTCGCCTAGTAGCCGGGACGTGGAGGGAATTCTACATGCCAATGATAACGATGGCCTGCATCAAAACAGTTGTACGTATTTTCGGTGAGCGGGATAAACGCGCAGTTTCCTGTTAATGTTTATTTATGCCAGACTCACGGAATTCCACAGATGATTCGGAAATTGTGGGATTTTTTGGAAGATACGTAATCCAACATTTCAACTATTATGATTAATTAAATGACCAAAGCTCAAACCGGCTATTGAGGTCCTTGTCATGAATTTTGGTGCTGCGGAAGTAAGCAAATTCTTAAGCTAAATGCCAAGGAGAATCGTATACCTATAACTTCAGTATTTTAACTTCAGACACAATGATATGATGTTTGTAGATGTAGAGACCGAGGGCCACGGGCTTACGCAAGGGTGCAGCCTCCCTCCTGGAACCAAAAGCGGCTGTACTTTTTGTATAGAATTGGAATAGACACGATATGTTTGTTCTGTGCCTGAGTGTTAATATCCAATATTTAAGTATATATTTGTAATACCACTGTTTATTCTGATATCCGTAACACAAGTGCTTAAGCTTCTTATCTCGGAGTCAGATCAATGTGATGTAGAAGTTAGTAGAAGCATACGCAGGGGAAATTATACAATATACGAGGTGGATTGACCGCCCTGGACCAGAGGTATTTGATCACTCTTATACTATATTAGCCGCACTGTTCCGGGGTCCCAGTTAACCTTGAGGCCAATGGATAAAGTTATCATATCACATATCGATAACAATATCAATATTTGCTCATAAAATAGACATTTCAACGACAATTTCAAGACTGATAAGAAATAAAATTCCAATAAAGAGATATAGGTGCGATTTAAATAGGTAACAATTTATATTTATTACTGAATAACGTTTTGAAATAAGTCGAATAATTCATTTTTATAAAACATGGCTGACGTTTATAAAATTAACCTTAAATTACAAAACGGCAATTTTAAAAATAGTTATTTTTTGTTTAATTGACGTTATAGCCAACGTAAGTGAATAAACGGCAATTAAGTACTAAGAGTACATGTTAACGATGTTTATAAAGAATTGGAGAAATTGTTTCAATAGAAGGGTTAATTAATTGAAAGCATGCGTCATTGTCACTATTGCGAGAAAAAATACAAAACAACACAAACAAACTACGCCTTAGTTAAGTGATTTATACGTAGAAGCGTGGAGACTTATCAATGTTATGGTCCAGTACTTAACACTAAGGTTACGTTGAGGAAAACGCGCGCAGCACTCCTGCGCATGGGCTGACTCACGCACGCCGTCAGCTGTTACACCTATTGACATAACAATTAAGCGTAAACGCAAGTTTTGAGGCAATAGACCTAAAAAACATTTAGTATTGTTTCCGAGCTACCAAGGGCCTGATAACGCAGAAATAGTGATACAACTAGTGTTTCATAACCTTTTTTTACGATTCAGAATATTTAATTAGTCCCTTTTTAGTGTTCCGTACCCAAAGGGTAAAACGGGACACTATTACTAATGCTCCGCTGTCCATCTGTCACTAGTCTGTATCTCATCGATACCGTGATAGTTGTACGTAGTATATTATTACTCCGTGGTGATAGTAAATGAGTTAGACAGTTGACATTTTTACAGATGTATTCTGTTGCCGCTATAACAACAGATACTAAAAAACAAAAAAAAAAATTAAGGGGGCTCGCATACAACAATCGTGACGTTTTTATCGTTCTTTGCTTGATATTTATAACGACAACAGGTTGGCAAACGCTTAAAATATTCACACAATATTCAGTTGTATATACTATGCAACTAAATGCAACTAAATATACTAAACTATGTACAGAATACTTAACACGTTAGATGACATAAATTAAATATATTATAATAATGATTAAAAATTTAATTGTGCATGTGAGCAGATTACTTGTTTAAACATTTTTATCATTTAAATAATCGTCTATTTTTGTGGTAAACTTATCTTATTAAACATGATTTAGATAAGACTTAAATTTATGCGTGGGTAATTCAATAACATTTTGAGGCAGTTTATTAAATATATTTATGCTTAGACCTACAAATGAACCACTAATCTTATTAAGCCTGAGTTTTGGAACGGCGAGTTTATTTCTCGTATTAAACCGATCACCATAAGATTTCTTATAGAATTCATCTAAGTTTTTACGTGGGTTCCTCCTGGATCCTATGGCGGGGACCACGTTTGTGAAGTGAAGTGCATGCTATGTTTCCAATGAAAAATAATTGCGTTCCCAATGGTGATGATGATTTGATGGGATGGGATCTCTCGGGGAAAAGTTCGTGTCGTGAACACGGATATTTTTATTCGAGACATTTATAAACGTTATTAAGACATTTATAACGTTGTCAATCCGTTACTAGTATATACCCAGCCCACTGTCCCATGTTGGTCTGGGACTTAAAAATAATGTGCTAACTGTGGTTCTTGCCTAGCATGTCGTAAAAGGTGACTAATGGTATATCGGGTTTTGGGTGTATGATTGTGTAGGCGACAGGTTAGCCGCTTGTCACTGCTTTTTCACAATTTTCCATCTAACCGGACCCGACTTTATTTTTGGCTGGATGTGGTTGTGTATAGCCCAAGCATATGTGTAGTTTGGGAGTAGTAATGTGGCTTCTTAGTGCGAGCATGTTTTCCCGAGTCCGTCTGAGTTTTGTCGATTTGTAATCTAAACCCAATCTAAATCCGTCCAGTCATATACAAGAGGTAGTTATGTAGTACGTACTCATAGCAACTTTCACAGTTTATTATAACGGGGATGGAAAGTACAAAGAGGTAAATACTGCGTGTTTTCTTGTGTAAACAAATTATGAATCAACTGCGCTCTAGATAACATGGAAAATTATTCATGAAGAGTTTTTGGAAATTCTTATTTTCCTGTTATTTCGCGTGTTGTGAGTTTCCATGGTCTTGTTGCTCGTCTTAAATAAACATTGTGACGAGTGTTGTTCCAACAATCCGAGTTATTAGGTCAGGGTAATTGGATGCTCGTTGATGAGGTATTTATTTTTGTGGGTTAGGTATTTTCGGAGTCAATCACGATGGGGAAAGCCGATTTATACATTATATTACGTTCTACTTTCATTGATATTTATTTGTTAATGTAGTGAGTAATTTAATGACTACGAGTGTTAGGTATAATTTACATAATTTTGGATGCTTCGCTGGTCCATTGGTAGTAAGCGCCGCCTAGAGACCGAGAGGTCCCGAATGTTGGATGGATTTTAGGTTTGGTGTTTCAAAACTATTTTTTTATTATTAGCCTGGAGTTAGGAAGTTGTTTGTGCAGACTTCGGTTTGTTATAAAGAGGTTATTTTGCGTTTCACGGAATCTATGAATTTATTTACAATAACAAGTACACTCGGGGCCGTCTTTAATCTATAGAAAGCCCTGGGCACATTAAAAAATTAATTGTTCATTTTACCAATTATAAATGATAGAAACTGCCAAGGTGTGAACAGACGTATATTTACAAAGAGTCTGCTAGAAAAACAATAGGTAATTTATATTAAAATAAAATTAGAATTCTAAACTTGAATACAAAAATAATAAAAGTTATAAAAGTATGAACATGCAAGCAATGAGGCAACACCAATATTCAGTTAGATTATAAAAAAATATTGAACACGTATTTTTTAATTTATTTGTCTTATTTGATGATACAATGCTTACAAGTTGCGCGTGACGTCACACCTACGTAAAATTTTTACAAAGTAGTGACGTCGCAAGCCCCCACTCCAAAACTTTGATGCTCATTATCTTTGTGACTTTTTGTTAATTTGATAAAGCGAAAAATATGTGTCTAGTATGTTTTGGGGGTCATGTGCCAAGGGCGTGCTCGTCGCGACTCCTGCCAGTCCGATTTCGGATTGCAACCTTGGACCGATCTAATTCCGCAGAGCGGGGTAGGGCGTTCCCCCGATGCGACGCGCACCGACGAGCCCTCGTCGGTGCGAAAAGTGGCGAGTGCGGCGAAGGGGGCCGCCACCCTTCACGCCACGCCGGACACTGCGGAACGAGGAGAACAGAGTGCCGTATAGGCACGTGGAATGTAAGAGGTGGAATGAAAGATAAGATGTATGAGATGATTGACGTAATGAATGAGAGACGCCTGGATGTTCTGTGCTTGACAGAGACTAAGCGGAAGGGCAGCGATGCAGATGAGCTTCCCGGTGGTATGATGGCTCTGTGGTCTGGTGTGGAACAGAATTGTCATGCCAGCGGTGGAGTTGGAGTAGTGCTTTCCTCTCGTTTAGTCTCTGGTGTGAAAGACTATGGATTAGTTGGCCCGAGACTCCTCTGGGTTCGTATTAAACTGGGTATTACGCGAGTCTTTCTGGTTGCAGGCTATGCGCCAGTAAGCTCAGCCAGTCCCCAAGAACTAGAGGAGTTCTGGGAGTCTGTTAGAGAAATTCTGGACCTGACTGAAGGAAATGAGAGGATAATTATGTGTGGAGATTTGAATGGTTGGGTTGGCACCAAGCGATCTGACTATGAAGCAGTCCTTGGCCCATATGGAGACAAGAGAGTGAATGATGCTGGTAAGCAAATCTTGGAAGTATGTTTGGAACGGAACCTCCTTGTGGCAAACACTATTTTCCGTCATAAGGATATTCACACGTATACTTGGAGACGGAATGACCAAAAAAGTGTGATTGATTTGATTTTAGTCGATAGCCGCCTCCGCAATAGTATATTGGATACAAGAGCCTACAGAGGCCCTACTCTTGAAACAGACCACTACCTGGTAGTATGCCGGTTTGCTGGGCTTTTCAAGAAGTGGAGGCACTGGCGAGTGCGTACTCCATGCGGAGGCACTGAAAGGATAAGGAATGAAAAACTGGAAGATGAAAGTGTAAGGAGTGTGTATGTAGGCTTAGTCAATGAAAGACTTGCGAATGCGAGTCTTTCTGGCTTAGATGTTGATGATTGCTGGAACATTTTGAAAGAGAGCATGGTGGTCAGTGCAAAAGAGGCATGTGGATGCGCAAGGAGACGTAGAACAATGAAAGGTGACGCATGGTGGGATGAGGAGGTCAAAGCCTCCGTAGCGAGAAAGAAGAAGGCCTGGCTTGATTATGTCTCATCTTTGCAAATGGATGAAAGTATGCTTGAGATGAAGAAAGAAATATACCGTTATTGCAAGAGTGAAACCAAAGCTTTAGTGAAAGAGAAGCGTGAAAGAGTAGCTATGAATGAAGAAAGGAGACTGACGAATAGTTTCGAGGCTAATTCCAAGCTCTTTTGGAGGGAGGTTAAGAGGTCTCGGGGATATTCGTCGGCATCCGGAATGAGTAAGATTAAATCTAAAGCTGGTGACATTCTTGCAAACCCGAACGAGGTGTTAGAACGGTGGAGTGAATATTTTGGAGAAATGTATGAGTATGTCTCTGATGTTGGCACTGAGAGTGAGGCTATGTCTGATTCTGTGGTGCCAGCGTCTGATGAAGACATCACTATGAATGAGATTGAATGGTCGATACGAAGTCTGAAAAGTGGAAAGGCCGCGGGAATAGACAAGGTATCTGCGGAGATGATCAAGCTAGGTGGCGCTAGCGTCCAGGACGCTTTCTGGTTCTTGTGCAATCTATGCTGGAGAAACGGAAAGGTCCCAATGGACTGGAGACGGGCAGTTATCGTGCCTCTGTACAAGGGTGCTGGGTCACGTATGGACTGTGCCAGCCATAGAGCCATCAGTTTGATCAGCTTAGCAGCAAAGGTGTATGGCAAGATTATTGAGAGGAGAATGAGGGTGAAATCTGATGGAATGTTGTGGGAGGCACAGGGAGGTTTCCGGAATGGTAGAGGATGCACGGATCAAGTTTTCTCTCTTCGCAACATCGTGGAGAAGCATCTGGCCAAAAGTCAGAGGGTTTTTTGCGGTTTTGTGGATATGGAGAAGGCCTTTGACAGGGTTGTACGAAAGGACCTTTGGGACATATTGCCGAGATATGGGATTGATGGAGCATTGCTTCGTGCTGCGCAGTCCACCTATGTGGGATGTACGGCATGCGTGCAAGTGGAGGGCAGCCTGTCACCCTGGTTTGACGTCAATATTGGTGTCAGACAAGGATGCGTGCTGTCTGCTCTGCTGTTTATCCTATATCTCGACCATTGTCTCCAGAGGATTAGATCTATGAATGTTGGAGTGCGTATGGGTGACCTGGTTGTGAACTGCCTGCTTTACGCGGACGATGCCGTACTTCTAGCAGAGTCGGCATCGGATCTGCAGCAACTAGTCACAACATTGAAAGATGATTGCAAGGAGAGAGGCTTACATTTGAATGCGAAGAAAACAAAGATTATGGTGTTTGAAAGAGATGAAACCAGAACGGATACAAGGATAACGGTTGACGATGTAGTGCTGGAACAGGTGAATGAAATTGTATATCTAGGATCTGCATTTAGTAGGGATGGAAGGTACTCCGCTGATATAGAAAGAAGAGTGAATGCAGGGAATAGGGTGAATGGAGCGTTAGGAAAACTTTTAGGCAGCAAAATCTTAAGCCAGAAGGCCCAGCTCGCCATACACAATGCGGTGCTGATTCCTACGCTAACATATGGAAGCGAGAGTTGGGTATGGCAGAAAGAGCATGAAAGTAGAATAAACGCGGTCGAGATGCGTGCGCTGCGGAAAATCTGCGGTGTATCGCTCACAGACTGCGTTCGGAATGATGATGTAAGAAAGAGAGTTGGTCTGAAGGACAGCATCGGAGTCAAGGTAAGAAGAGGCATGCTCCGGTGGTTCGGACATGTGGAAAGAATGGATGACGAAAGATTGACTAAACAGATATACAATGCGAATGTGGAAGGATGTAGGAGCCGCGGAAGGCCCAGGCTCACCTACCACGACCAGATTGGTCGTGTATTAAAAGAAGGTGATGTTAGGAGTCATAAAAATCGTAGAGCTTGTATGAAAAGGATTATGAATGTTGAAGAGGCGAGTGAGGTGTGTAAGGATCGTGCCATATGGCGTTCGGTTCTCTCTGCCTACCCCGCTAGGGAAGTGGCGTGAAGTTTAGTTAGTTAGTTAGTTAGTTAGTATGTTTAATCTAACTGACGGACTAAATAGAATTATAGTTTTTTAATGCAGTCATCATCCCTATTAAACACAGTTACACTAGAGGGGCCTCTTGATCGCGGGGCCCTGGGCACGTGCTCGGAGTGCCCAGGGCGAGAGAGATGCCTGGGTACACTAGTTCTTTGTTAGGGTTAAAACCTTTTGGTGTATCTATCTATCGCAATCGGTCACTGCTTTAGGAGTAAAAGAGAAAAAGACAGAGTTGCTTTACCATTTGTTACATTAGAAAAGACTAGTTAAGATTATATTGTTATTATATACGACTGGCTCGATGGCGCATTTCGTAGTGACCCAGCCCAATGCGCCAGGAGTTGTGGGTTCGATCCCCACCCAAAACAAACATTCGTGTAATGAATACTTTTGTTTGTTCTGTGTCTGGGTGTTAATATCCAATATTTAAGTATATATTTGTAATACCACTGTTGATTCTGATATCCGTAACAAGTGCTAAAGCTACTTACCTCGGAGTCAGATCAATGTATGTGATGTAGTCTGATATTTATTATTTATATTTATGTTGATACATAAATAAATAACAGGAATAGAAGGGGGGCTTAGCAATATTATCCAACTGAATGTGGGTTCAACAAGCGTTGACTCTTGTCTGATACGATCGATTTTACGGCACGAGTTCTGTAAATTATATGACCCAATTTGTTTATTAGATTGGCGTAAGTGACAAGTATTTAATAACATATTTTAGTTCAATGACCTCTGTCATACAATATTAGTTCAGCTGTGACGAGATGTGTCGACTACTATTTTTAGAACATTTGCCTGTAACCGAAAATGTTGCCTCCAAACATGTGTAGTAATAATAATGTCCTCCTAACCGATATCGGTCATGGCGGCCAATCTTAACGAGGATTAGCCATCTGCGCAGGAGATATTATATTGCACAAGTGTGTGCGCAAACGCAGGTGTAATCTCTGTTCCTTCACTCTCATAGACCGGTGAGACGGCATTCGACATGACCGGAGAGAGGTCAAGCGCAGGACCAACAGCTTAGCGTGCTTTCCGAGGCACGGGGGTGAGTACTCCGGGCTGTTACTGAGTAATTTCAATATTGAAATACCCAGCCACAAATTTTCGCTCACCGGGGAATTGAACCTGGGATCTCTTGGATCTTTGGCGGCGCGTGCTACCACTAGACCAACGAGGCATTCAAAAAACCATATGTAAATATACGCTGAATACCGTCGGGTCGGACACACAAATTATACATTTATTCACGGAAACGGCCGGTTCCCGCGGGACGACCGATAAAAAGTTACTGTGACAAACCGAATTTCACGCGGTCCGTCTGTCGATATCATTCCGACTGTTATTCACCGTGGAAACTCGCTTTTGGGGAAATTAAGCACCTGTGCCGTGGAGATAATGCCTGCTATCTGCGGATCATCCATTTATTTTGTGGTCGTATGGCCTACTGCTATTGGCGATTCATTTAAAAGTCCCAATCTATGTAGTACCAGCCTCTTATCATTCGGAGCGTATAGTCTATCATCTAAGACGGACCAATAGGAATGTTGACTGACTAGTCAATTGAGATACTTTTTAAGAGCTGTCAAAATGAAATCACTTCATAGATTTTGTATGGGCTTGTCAACGTGTGACGTCACTAGTTTTTATAGCCAACTGACTTAATATTAAGCAGTTTTTGTAAAATTAAAAATCTTAGACTCAATATGATACAAAATCAATAAGCCTTATACGCATATTACGATACTTTCTTTTTCAGAATTGATATTTTAAAATTAAATATAAATGGTGTCAACATCCCAATTGTAATAAGGTCAAAAGTTTGAAAGCACATAGGATATTTTATCCCGGCGAATGTCCGTGGGACCTACGAAGTTTCTATAGTAGACCGAATCCCACGAAGGCGTAACCATGCGCAAAAGTTAATTAATTATAAATTAATTAGTTATAAACTGTCTACTGCGCAAACAAAATTGACTTAACATAACATAACATAACATCACGCCCACGATCCCCGAAGGGGTAGGCAGAGTCGAAGGGGCAGCATGCCCCTTCAACCACATTCAGCCAAAAATAAAGCCGGGCTGGGACAGATGGAAAATTGTGAAAAAGCAGTGACAGTGTTTCCTATAAATAGAGTCATAGAAATGATCCGTCGGGCAAAAAAATGCTGTTCAATATTTTTACAAAAATAAGTATCCGAATAAATATAATAAATATCCGACTACATCCATACATTGATCTATATATCAGAATCAACAGTGGTATTACAAATATATACTTAAATATTAAATATTAACACTCAGATACAGAACAAACATAAGTATTCATCATACGAATGTTTGTACTGGATGGGAATCGAACCCACGACACTTGATGCATGGGGCAGCGTCACTACCGAATGCGCCATCGAGCTAGTCTACTTACTAGGAAAGCTAATGAAATTATAAGTATATGGTGTCTATTCTAATTCTATACAAAAAGTACAGCTGCTTTTGGTTTCAGGGGGAAGGCTGCACCCCCCTGGATCCAAAAGCGGCATCGAACCCACAATTCTCGGCGTATGAGGCAGGATCACTACCGAATGCGCCATCGAGCCAGCCAAAGCCAGTCAAAAGCCGTAAGGCTAATGAATTTAGTGCAGTGACTGAGAGTACTAGAACGCACAAAAATTTGGATACGCAAAGCTAATTACGGAGTCTCTAAGAGCTAAATTGCTTGTTGCACTTATGTATCAGGGACTTTACTGCGAATGCGCATTAGCCCCACTTGCTCCTTGCCACTGGCACCCATTATAACTTCGCAACTTCTCGAATTGTGCCCATAAATACAGCCAATTGTCATCTCGACCACACTACCGCTCGACGTAATTTCGTTTATTTCCTAGACAATTGGTTAAACGAAATGTAATTAAAATAAGCAATCGGACGCGAGCTAATTGTGCAATTAGTTACTGCTGCACACCGCAAAGTGCAGTGTAATGAAACATTAATTAATTTTTCCAATCTGTTAAAGTTACTCATCACGTGAACTAAATATTATTTTAAGTCTTAATCATTGGTAAAGTGTAATTTATTATTTTAATTGACTAGCCCGATGGTCGAGTGGTCAGAGACCCTGGCCACGGAACAAAGGGTAGCGGTTTCGAATCCTGCTAGGGGCAAATGTTTCGTGCGATGAACATGGACATTTGGACTCGAGTCATACATACATACATAACATCACGCCCACAATCCCCGAAGGGATAGGCAGAGTCAAAGAGGCAGCATGCCCCTTCAACCACATTCAGCCAAAAATAAACCCGGGCTGGGATAGATGGAAAATTGTGAAAAAGCAGTGACAAGCGGCTAACCTATCGCCTACATAATCACACACCCAAAACCCGATATACCATTAGTCGCCTTTTACGACATGCTAGGCAACATGGGACAGTGGGCTAGGTTGGATGGAAAGCTGTGAAAAAGGAGTGACAAGTGGCTAGCCACTTGTCACTCGTCGCCTACTTAGTCACATACCCAAAAGCCCGTAAACCATTAGTCGCCTTTTACGACATGCTAGGCAAGAACCACAGTTGGCACATTCTTTTTTTTTGTCCCAGAACAACATGGGCCAAGTCCCAGACCAACATGGAACTAACTCGAGTCATGGATGTTTATAATCGTATACGTATATGTATATCACTTAGTATCCATAGCACAAGCTTAAGCTTAGTTTGGGACTAGGGAATTGGTGTGTCAGTCTGACGAAATAACATCATTTACATAATATAATGAATGACTTTCTGATGGCTATTTGAAACATAGAAAATTCGTTTATTCGTTCACAACAGAATGTGTGAGAGAACGTTCGTTATATTTCATTGTGCAATATAGATGACTATGTTATTCACGTTTCTCAAGTCATACAAAGCGCGTTAGCCTGTTAGGCTGCAGTCGGGCTAAGGCACCGAGATGTGTTCTGCCACGCGGCTATAAGTTCTTAGTTGGCGCTTTGCCAGCTAAAGCTCAGATCTAAAAGTTTCATTTGTCTTGTAGTCTAGTATACGGTCTAGCTTAAATCCTATTGTTCTTTTCGCTACAAAATACAAAAAATAAGTTAGCTAACTTCTTGACAAGTCTCGAGCACATTATTTTTATCTATTTAGAAAATAAGTAAGAGTTTAAGTTAAAGAATTATAAGCTCTATTTCCTACTGCAATATGTTGTACTAGCTTCTGCCCACGGCTTTTCTCGCGTGGTACGTTGATAAAACATAACCTATATATTATTCGAATGTATATAAGCCACATTATTCTAAAGTTTCATTAAAATCCATTCAGTAGTTTTTGCGTGAAAGAGTAACAAACATCCATACATCCAAACAAGCTTTCGCGTTTATAATATTAGTAGCATAGAGGATCGCATATTCATTCTACGTAAGATTGTTTTACAGATACACTTAAGCCAACGAAAACAGTTTATTAAATGAGAGCAGCTACCGAAAATATATTAAATAGCTTCCAAGAACTTAGATATCAGCCAAGTTATTCAGGCAAATCAAAACCGCCACAGTGATGCGAATATATATGTGCATACAATTAAATGACCATCCGTTGTTGTATGAGTGGGTAGGATTAGTATTTGGGTACTTATTTAATGTAAATGATGGTCTTAACGAACGTCTGTTCGTTAAGTAAGTAAGTAAGTCTTTACATATACAACATACATGAATCATTGTACGTATGTAACCTATTTTCCAAGTTGGTCTGGGTCCCATAGTGTTGCCCAAAGCAAGACTCTTGCGGCGGTCTTGCATGCCGTTATCTTGCAGACTCAATCTTGTTCTTGATCAAATGTTGCTTGTCGCTTGGTCCTGTGTTAAGACCAAGCAACAAGCAACATTTGATCAAGAACAAGATTGAGTCTGCAAGATAACGGCATGCAAGACCGCCGCAAGAGTCTTGCTTTGGGCAACACACTCTGGGACTATAAAATAATCTACCAGCGGTAAGTACCGCTAGGCAAGGTTAGGCAAGTGCCTAGCATGTAATGAAAAGTGACTAATGGCGTATAGTTTGCGGATTTGGCATTTTATTGTGGTCGCGATGAGCCAGTCACTTGTCTCTATTGTTGCATAATTTTCCAAACACACCTTTGCTTATTTTTTTGGTTAAAGGAACGGTTTTAGGAACTTTATTGCACTTTGAACTGTGCAAATTGCAAACCTCTTTAGGGGTTGCGGTATGTACGTACAAATATGTTTATACCTATGAAGGTACAGTTGCGAGAGTCACCATCGCCTGTGTTTTTTAATAACATAACATCACGCCCGTAATCCCCGAAGGGGTAGGCAGAGTCAAAGGGGCAGCAGTCCACTTTAACCACATTCAGCCAAAAATAAAACTGGACTGGGTTGGATGGAAAATTGTGAAAAAGTAGTGACAAGTGGCTAGCTTGTCGCCTACACAATCACGAACCCAAAACCTCATATACCATTAGTCGCCTTTTACGACATGCTAGGCAAGAAACACAGTTGGCAAATTCTATTATAGTCCTAGATCAACACGGGAAAAATAATAAATATATGTAAAGATTTTTTTTATAATATTATCTGGAAAGATGATATCCCCTTGTTTGGGTACAATGTAGGTATACATAGCAGACTAGAACACTATTGTTCGTGATCCGACATTCTCAGACAATACGCCAAGCCAGGAGGATATGAGCTGCGTCATGAAGTTATCTATCGGTTCCGAGTTGGCTCCCTGCCAGCGGGGGGGATAGGGCAAGGAATTATTACTTGGTGTCAACTCGGTATTTGGAGCTATACCAGATGCTATAATGTGTACACATCGTGTTAATGACACTAATAAAAACGCTGTGGCTCATTGGATAAAGATTTTAATTGGTACGTCGAAGGACACCGAGCCAAGGTCAAGTTCAAGGTCTGAGGGTCCACTTCTTCTACCGACCGACTTTCATCGCAATTTCAAAACATTAATATAATCAGAACTATTATTATTATTTAATCGCACTTTGCCGATGAAACATTCTTTCGAGCTCAATTTTAACGCCTCATATATGAGAAGTGCTAGCTCAAATCCGAGCACGTTATGATTTACGTCTATTACATACACACAAACCGATCCCCGAAGGGGTAGGCAGAGTCAAACAGGCAGCAGGCCCCTTTAACCACATTCAGGCAAAAACAAAACTGGGATGGGTTAGATGGAAAATTGTGAAAAAGTAGTCACAAAGTAGCGTTGTCGCCTACACAATCACATACCCAAAACCGATATACCATTAGTCGCCTTTTACGACATGCTAGGCAAGAACCACAGTTGGCACATTCTTTTTAAGTCCCAGACCAACATAGGACATTTATAAAATAGCCTAATATTATTATGACTATTTGATTAAGGAGTCAAGGTAAGAACCTGCTGCCCCTTCGACTCTGCCTACTCCTTCGGGGATTATTGATATTTTTGAGTAAACTAGCCTAACCGGAGCGATTGTGCAAGACATTGTAATATAAAAGATAAAAGTGCAACAAGCAGTATCGAGTTTGCTACGGCTGCTACGATAACGAAGGCGCTGATGCGGCTTCCTGCCCCCCCATCCCCCCCATCCACCCACACACTCGTGCGCAACGCTAGCGCGCCCATTGTTCCCGCTTTTATTATTCTTCTTTCTGTTTATCGCGAGGTATTTTAGAGCTGCCTTTCCAAGAAAATTTACTGTAAGTTGCGTTGCAGAATCAATGTCTAACGGTATAATATTCCTTAGCATGTTATTATTAATTTCTAAACACGGACTAGTAAAAAAAGAAGGACTCCGCGCTCCTCAGGTGCTCCACCTTGACACGCAACTTACGCCACACATTGACATAACAAGTGCTCCAAATGATAGATATCTGATATCTGGTATCCATAAGTATCTCACTCACACATTCATAAACATGGCTTCACCCTATAGTATGACAGCGTGGAGTCCTTCTTTTTTTACTAGTCCGTGTTTCTAAATAGCTTCATTTAAAATGTAAGTATATAGCTTTGGATTTGGTTATAAAATTATTAAAATAACGGTAACAATTTTAATTATTAATTATTTTTTAGACTAGTTAAACCTTGTCTCAAGATTTACTACGTGCGGCAACGCGGCACACAATGCAATGGGGGTTATATTTACACACACATATTCTGACTGTTTTGCTTATGTAAGAACGCGATGATAATTTTGATTATATTGTGCTCGCTTTGTTTTGGGGTGAATGATTTAACATCGGATCAGACAGTTCAATACTTGGTACTAACTAGCTACCTAGCTGAAAATTTACATGGGAAGAAAAATTTTCTAATTCAAAATCTCTTTATTTATATAGGCTTCAAAAAAGCACTTATAAAATGTAAATTTAAACCGAAAAGAAAACATTACCTAGGTACATAACATATTCATTATAAATTAAGAACTTTCATTTTGTAAGTTTTAAACCTTTTTCTATTTTATCGTTTCGCCATATGGTCTGAGGTGACCACAGAACATAACATCAGGTGACTTTCATTCCCAGAATACTACAAAATGACAGCATTATAGTACAAATGTTAAGGAAAACACCTTTAAGTATGTACTCGTACCAACTGAAAACAGGAAAACGATATCATATGATTGGTTTCGCACTCGGAAAATCTAGGTAAATTCCTTGAAATACCTGTGTTTTATTTTTTTGGGGAAATCTTAAGTGGGTCCAATTTAATTTGGCCCAGGGGCAATTTGGAGAGATACCGTTGGATAAGGTGAAGGAAAAAGTGCTTCTAACGGTGTTTACCTCAATACAGTGCGTTTGCTATCGCCGGCAATCTTGATTATGTATAATTATGACTTTGGGGCAAACCTGAAAGAAATCGCTCGCTAAATAATCAAGGAAAACATCGTTCCGACTTTGTTTTTCTTTGTTGTTTGCGAAGCTGCGAATTGCGTACTTAACTTGTGCTATTAATATTAAACTTTATTTTTATTTACTCTGACTGCTATCTATTTCGTTAAATAGACGATGACTAAACATAGCGTTGACTCTCTCTTCTTGTGCCTTTTTTTAAAAGAAAGAAAGAATTGTATGTTTAGTGCGATACAGTTTGTTTAACATTTGGTGTAATATACCATTAATTTCTGGCTGGTATGCAAACATGAATATTAGATAGTAATAGTTATAACTGAGACTACTTTTCGCTCAAGAAAATCTGTGCTATAGCTATTTCTCATGTTTTTCAGTCTTATCTTCCATTTCTTGTAAAATCTTATCATGGCCAGGAAGCTTATTGAGTAATCTTACACATATATTATACATTCATACTTACATAACATCACGCCCATAATCCCCGAAGGGGAAGGCAGAGTCAAAGGTTGCCCCTTCAACCACATTCAGCCAAAAATAAAACCGGACTGGGTTAGATGGAAAATTATGTAAAAGCAGTGACAAGCGGCTAACATATATTAAAGGTGCTAATTTCGCATGTTTCGCATGTCTCGCATGTCCTGCATGTCTGTCTGTCATGACTTAAAAAAAATGTGCCAACTGTGGTTCTTGTCTAGCATGTCGTAAAAGGCAACTAATGGTAGGTATATCGGGTATTGGGTATGTAATTGTGTAGGCGACAAGCTTGTCACTTGTCACATTTTTTTACAATTTTCCATCTAACCCAGCTCAGTTTTATTTTTGGGTGAATGTGGTTAAAGTGGCCTGCTGCCCCTTCGGGGATTATGGGCATGTTATGTAAGTATATATGTACTAATTTCGCGTAGAATTCTGTCTGTTGTTTCCGTTACATGTGATCAACATGAGCATAAACTTAGGTAGTAAACATTCTCTTGACTTAAACTGTACTGCGTATCGGGTTTGTAATTATTTAGGCGACACATGTCATTACTTTTACACGATTTGCCATCGTACCCTATTCAATTAAAATTTTGGCTAAATGTGGTTTAAGGAGTTTATTATATGTAGATATAGTCTAAGGAGTAATAAATTCCTTAGGGGATTAGAGTCCTTCGAGCCAGAGAGAGCCAGATCTTGCATTGCACGGAGCTATTTAAGAGTACATAATTAATATTATTATTTCATGATTGTCATCGTAAATAAAAAATTACCGTTTGAAAACTGTTCTAAATTAATTTTAGCTAGTTCTTCTGAGTACATTCTTCGTCTATAACTCGTCTGTCCAAGTATTATTTGCCATTCCCATCCCCTCATATGGCTTGTTTGAACAGGCGGGCGCGTCTGCAGCCGGGACTAATCCGGGAAATCCGGGAATTGCACTGTTTTTAGTGCCAACTCCGTCGGGTTCAAGTTAGCCGGCTAATAGTTAGCAAACTGGTTATCTAGTCTAATAACGGTTAGTGCAAGAATGGGCGAGTGTTTGCTATTGCAGCCAGGGCTGGTGGACCGGTTGTTTCATGTAATTGCTCCTCATGAGGTATGTTATGGTTATTGGCGTAGTGAACGTTGTGTAATTCTTTGCGGACACGTGCTGTTCAAGCGGGGTGTGGAGTAGTTGTGTTGTAATTAAAATAATATTATCGTATGTTGCATTATGTTGCTGTGGTGGTGGTTGCCGACTGTTGTTAATGTTTTTGAAGATATTATTAGTTGCTGAGCATGGAAGTAATGCACTATTTCTAATAATATGCAAATGAGCAAAGAGGTAGCTAGGTCTCATCGTACTTTTCAAGTATTCTCTCTTATAAGCAGACTTGAACAAATCAGAGAATATTAGGACGTAACCTACGTAGCGACATACTTGGCGCCAGAGGCGAAAAATGTTATTGGCGGCCTAGACGATAAATATCGATAATATATTGATTAAGAAATAATAACTGTATCTAATTGCCTAATTGACTGGCCCGTTGGTCGAGTGGTTAGAGACCCTGGCCACGAAACCAAGGGTCGCGGGTTCGAATCCTGCTAGGGGCAAATGTTTCGTGTGATGAACATGGACATTTGTACTCGATGTTTATAAACTTATTTAAGTAACTCTATACGTTCACCTAGTATCCATAGCACAAGCATAAGCTTAGTTTGGAACTAGGGAATTGGTGTGTCAGTCTTGAGAATTTATTTATTTATAATTATAAATGGTGCCTACAATATTGAGAGTAGGACAACAGTTATCTTTGTTAGATCATGTCTTAGTCTTAATATTTCCCTTTAAAGCTATGGGAGTGCCACACACCTCATAGCTCTTTGGTATGAAAGTGCCTAATAAATTGCCGAAATGAAAAAAAATATATTATGTCGTCTCTACCGCCCGCGGTTTACGCCCCTCGTGACACCGCGTAACTGACAACTTGCTGCAAGATCGTTTCCCACGGCATCACATGATTTTGTATTATTTAATCACTACAAGGAAAAGTCGCTTAAAAATAAAATACTGTGCGGATTATTTACCGTGCCGCCTGCGCCCGGGGAAACCCAAATGTGTGCGGCGCTCGGGGCGGCGCATGCGCGTGCGCGTCCTGGGAGAAACGCCAGTGAGCCACGTCTGCCTTTCCTTTAGAAGAAAAAGACACTGAAAGTCACGTATACCATATTTTTGTTAAAATATATAATTTAATTAGACTCCCAGCCCGAGTCAAGTTCCGATTTCATCAACTGATGTCTGTACTCGGTAAGGATCGAACTCGTGGTATGTGGCATTTGTTTGTAAAGGTTTTTCCGCAGTAAAATTAAAACAATATTAGATATCAGATCTACGAAATCTAGCTTTATAATAATACGTTTCTATATCGATAAAGTAAATTACATTTTTTTATAATTTTAAGATTTGAAAAAACATAGTCAAACTTTTGTGGTGAATTAACATTTCTGAGATTACAACAAAGTAACCAAGTAAGTAAGTATATTAAGAATTCTGAGATTACAAACATGTTTAACAGACACTGGCCTGTGTCGGGTCTAAGTAGATATATAAAGTCTAATTCCTAATTGGGCAAAAGAGTTTTAGCCTCAAGCTTACATAGGGGAAACTTGCCTTATTCGTACCACATAAGGAATATTTGCTATAATTTTGAAATTAAGTAACAAGTACAGGTTTTTAATATTTTAATCGTTTATTTAGTTATTCTTTAACAACAATTATTGCTTATTCCCACCTAAAAGTAATAAATTTAAGAGTAAGAAACATTTTTAAAAAACTCTAAAAAAGTACGATTTAAGATCAATGGTCTTAAATCGTACTATAATATTCTTAAATCGTACTTTGAGATCTTATCATTGGTGTAAGTAATTATAAATCACAATTATTAATTATTAAGTGTAAACACTTAGGTGGACATAATCTTAGCAGATGCGGCGTATGGTTTTCGACAATTCTTCACAGTCGTCGCAATTGAAACCGTTCCGTCCACTGGTTCCTGCACAAAGTTCATGCACCCATACTTCACAATTTGTGCATTGGATCATATTTTCCTTTCTGTCTTCATCACAAATTTTACAGTACCAACTTTCATTTTCATCTTGTTTCTGTTTCTTACATCCCTTTAGTGATTTCTTAGCAGTTGTACTATCCTTCTTGCCTAAATTCTTCGATACGTTTTTCTTCTTAGAGTCCATTATCTTATTCTCAAGGTCTTTCTTATAGGGACTACCGGTAAGAACATGAGCGCCTGAACTTTTTCTTTTCAAATTCTTGGAATTTACAGGAATAGCACGCAGTGGAGATATCAATGTAAGGGTCTCCCGAACTGTTTTTGTATTAGGAACATTCGCTCCGACGTTTAATTCAGGTGAACAGTTTGATGGCATCTCAGGAAGTTGTGGGTCACTAGCTTCTTCAGTCCGATTATGCTCAGGTCCTTGAACGCTAGTCGATGAGCCCGCTGTTATTGGTGCGTCATTATCTTCATCAACTACAACGTATTCATCATCTTTTATTTTGAACCGATTGCAGAGCCACAAACCACAAGACTCAAATCCGTGCACAGCCGTTTCCATGCAGACAGCTCGAACATATGCCGTTCCTAAAATCTCGGAGATGTTTGACTGTTTAATGACAGAGTCAGGATGATTTCTTAGCCAAGAAGTAGATGCTGAATTGAAATTTTGTTTCAGAGGTTTGAAAAAGGAACGATCTAAAGGCTGGAGTTTGTGCGTTGTATGAGGCGGCAAGGAGAACATGACAATTCCGTAGTCTCGTGCAAGATTTATGGCATCTATGTTTTTAGTATGTGTGGAATGTCCATCTAAAATGAGCAGAACTTGATATTTTTTGTTTTTTTCTAGCTTTGTGCACTTTATAAAGTGATTAAGCCATTCTAAAAATAACTCCGAAGTTATCCACCCACTATCAGAACAAGTGTACTTTGAATTAGGCGGGCCACCTCTTTTTAAGTCGTCTGTCATTCTTTTGCGCTTGAATATTAACATTGGTGGAATATACTCACCAGCTGCGTTCATGCAACAGACACATGTAGTGTTAACACCCCGCTCCCCACTAGTAACAGCCCCGATTTGGTGCTTCCCTTTTAGAGCCAAAACCTTTGACGGCTTGTGCACGGTACTTAAGCCAGTCTCATCTACGTTATATATTTGATGAGCTGCAAATTTGCCTTCATCAAGAACTGATTCGTACTTGTCAAAGAACTCCATGACTGTCTTCTTATTAAAGCCTTTGCACCGTGCAACGGATGTCGGTTCTGGCGTTCTCAAAGAGATTTCAGGATGGCTTTTCAAAAATTTGTAGTACCATTTCCAACCAGCCACTTTTTTTTCGGTGTTGAATCGGTGTGGTAAATTATATCGGTCTGCTAGCTGATAGGCCAAACGCCGTAAATCGTGTATAGTTATACCAAAAAATCTTGATTCTAACTCTAAAATGTGTCTAATGAGCTCTTCTTCCATCTCTTTACTTAAATCCTTGGGCCGGCCGATGCTTTGGTGCATATTTAGACCTTTTAAATGACGCCGAAACGTTGGTTTAGGTATATTATATACGCGACAAGCCTCATTAAATTTTAAATTTCCTTCTCGATATCCGTTGATGGCTTTTTCCATGTCTTGTTGGGACCAACAATTATATTTTCGCGTAGTCATGATTACCTTAAAACAACAAATACATAATTTTATTTTTGTAATCCTAAATCGTACTGGTACGAATTGAGCTAAAATGTGGAGTACGAATTGGGCGCAAACTACAAAACCAGTTCAAATTTACCGCGAAAAAAATTGACAGCCGGTAGGCGCCAATACTTACAACGAATTATTAGTCAATTATATGTAGAATTAGATTATATTCAGCAAAATTGAATACTCACAATACTAAGTAACACAAGTTCTTATAGAATGACCCAAAAAAATACATGAAAATAGTGAAATTACTTACATTACAAATATTTTTCGAACCAGCAGAGACAAAACGTTGTCATTGGAGATATGACACATGACGTACTAATGGTTCCATTTTATGGCACTCGTGTCGCTGCTGCTGCGGTTCGTTCAGAAATATTGGTGTGGTACGATTTAGGAGCAAGTACGAATTAGGCAAGTTTCCCCTACATACAAGTGAATATAGATATTTTCATAAACATATTCGAAGCAATCTAAATGAACATTACTACATAATCCTTATGTCCCCTGTTGGTCTGCGACTTAAAAATAATGTGCCAACTGTGTTCCTTGTCTAGCATGTCGTAAAGGGCGACTAATGGTGTATTGAGTTTTGTGATTTCGATCAATCAAAAATCAAAATCAAAAAAATCAAAAATATCTTTATTTCACTACACGTAGTTAATTAAAATGTGTGAGCCCCTTCTTTTAAGTTTGAAAAAACCTGTATTAGAAAGGACTCCTCTCATCTCTGTACATGAATCTATCGTATAGTAGTTGACTTAGGAGTTTGCTAATAAATTTTTAATTTATACAATTTGTAACTGAAGTTATTAACAAAAGTACATGCTTACAGGTCTTGTATACATAAAAAATAAAATAATTATAAATATGCATGGGTGTAAACTAGAAATATGAGATAGCAATTAAGATGACTTGTGTAAATATATTTATTTCGCTGTCTTTGTAGTACAATCTATGTGGTATGTACAAGACTTTTGGTATGTGAAATAATAAACTATGGATCTAACATGACCTAACGTATGTAATCTAAAATCTAAGATGTGTATATCTAAAATATGCCTTTGTGAATATTATTTTTCGTGTTCTGTATTGAAGCAGCCGATTGGGGCTTTTCGTTGGCGTCGAGTTAGGCATTTGTGACTACTATTCACAATTTTTCATTTAACCCAACTCGATTTTTTGCATAATGTGGTTTAAGGAGTTTATTACTCCTTAGACTCTGCCTACCCCTTCGGGGATTACGTGCGGGATGATATGTATGTATGTACTACATAACAAGTATTTTCTTTGATTGACTGGCCTGTTGGTCGAGTGGTCAGACACCCAGGCCACGAAACCAAGGGTCGCGGGTTCGAATCCCGTTAGGCGCAAGTGATTCGTGTGATTAACATGGACATTCGAATTCAAATTCAAATTATTTATTGTTTTCCACAGTCTATACTGTGACAAGCAATAAATAATCTTACTATTAAGAGGTGGTACATTGTAAATAAACATTGTACTCGAGATATGGATGTTTATCAACGTATTTAAGTATGTCTATCCGTTCACCTAGTATCCATAGCACAAGCATAAGCTAAGTTTGGGACAAGAGAATTGGTGTGTCAGTCTGAAGAATTTATTTATTTTTATTAATTGCCTTAGTTAAGCTAAGATGGCGATTATATTTTACTGTGACGCTCCGTTCATTGTAATTAGGTACGTGCAAGAATGCACTCTATTACTAACAGTATAAAAAAGCTCTGTTATACCTATATACAATCTGGATCAAGTAGGCAAGGAAAAAACTACACACATATATACTTAACATACACAATAATGTTATATAGATGTTATTTGAGCCCTGTAAGAGGCTACATCGTATTTGACATTACTGGTTGTCTTTGACACTTTGTAAAAATTATATTCATAATGTGTGTTACATATTAAACACTTTGTATCTCTTTCTTTAACCCGATTTAATTTACGGGAGAACGGTACGGTGTGTAGGTTCACAGATTCGTCTCTATGGGAATACCAATTAGACCCAAATCACCCTCGAGTAGTCCAAGGTATCTGGCTCATTTGTGCTTCAGGTAAATACCTACGTCATCGCCTATGTCCACTGAACTCATGAAGTATGGTCCGCGCCAACTTTTACATAGCTGAGGATTGAGGAAAGGCCTTCTATAGGACTGTTTAGAATATATATATATTGAAGAACTATAAAATTTGAGGTAGATTTCTTCCTAAATATATAAAATAAATATCAGACTACATCACATACATTGATCTGACTCCGAGGTAAGTAGCTTAAGCACTTGTGTTACGGATATCAGAATCAACAGTGGTATTACAAATATATAATAATAAATAAATAAATAAATTCTCCAGACTGACACACCAATTCCCTAGTTCCAAACTAAGCTTATGCTTGTACTATGGATACTAGGTGAACGGATAGACATACTTAAATACGTTTATAAACATCCATGACTCGAGTACAAATGTCCATGTTCATCACACGAAACATTTGGCCCTAGCGGGATTCGAACCCGCGACCCTTGGTTTCGTGGCCAGGGTCTCTGACCACTCGACCAACGGGCCAGTCAAGTATTACCAGATACTTAAATATTAACACACAGAACAAACACAAGTATTCATCACACGAATGTTTGTCCTGGGTGGGGACCGAACCCACAACTCTTGGTGCATAGGGCAGGGTGCCAAATGCGCCATCGAGTCAGTCAAATATATATTGTTAGTTTTATGATAACGTGAATTTTTGTTGCCATAGTTGTAATTACATTGTTGTTCGTTGTTACAACAACGTTGTGTACACCTCTTATTGGTGCATGTTCTAGAATAAGAATTGTAATGTAAAATGCTCCCCTTATTCACAGTCTTCTATATTAGTCCGAGAGCTGGCACCAATTTTGGGTAGGTATTTGAGGAAAGCTCAAAGCTTGTCCCATACCTCTCCTATTATACTCCAACACGTAACTGCAGACCTGGCTGGTGAGTAGCGGGGCTAAATCAAGATTGATAGATTGTTAGATCACCTGGCAGGTAGAAAAGAAAGGTAGAAATATGTACTATTGGTGTACCTATTAATAAATAAATATTTGACTGCCTCATTGGTCTAGTGGTAGCATGCACCGCCTAAGGACCAAGAGGTTCAAATCCCGGGTCGACTCAAAAATTTGTGGCTGGTTATTTCAATATTGAATTGAAACTGTTACTCAGTAACAGTCCGGAGTTAAAGGACGTCAAGCCGCTGGTCCTGCGCCTGACCTTTCACCGGTCATGTCGAATTGTTGTCTCACCGGACTATGAGAGTGAAGGAATAGAGAGTGCACCTGTGTTTGCGCACACACTTGTGCACTATAATATCTCGTGCGCAGATGGCTAATCCTTGTTGAGATTGGCCGCCGTGACCGATATCGGTTAGGAGGACATTAATAAATAAATAACTAATTAAAGCCAGCACGAAGACGTATATGTAAACGAGTCACATCGCAGTTTAGAGTAATCGAACAACAAACTATTAATTAGATTTTCATAGCAATAAAATACCATATTGTATAAATAAAATAATTGAAGTTGATGAATATTTTAGTGCCATTTAGTGCCATTAAGTAATACTAGCAGCGCCCCATTTCCTATGTTACTTCCGGATAATGTAGCTTTCCAATGGTGAAAGAATTTTTGAAATCGGCACACTAGTTTCTGAGTATATTCATTACAAACAAAAATACAAAAATATAAATCTTTCCTCTTTATAATATTAGTAAAGACTAGCTGACCTGGCGCACTTCGTAACGTCCTGCTCTCGGATTTTTAATACCCGAATTTTAATTTAGCGCGCAACATTTTTATTTTTTTCTTTCATAGGAACCTGTTGACAATAACAAACACAACTAGAAAAGTTATAGCTTTGGGGTGGACTGCCCTTATCACTGAGGGGTATGAAAAATAGATTACGACCGATTCTTAGACCATAAAATGCATTCAAGCCGGTTCGGAGAAGTGTGGTAACAATCACCGCGACATGAGTATTTTTCCTTATTAGATAGATGTACATATATTATTTAAAAAAATATATATTCGGGTATTATGGGCGTGATGTTATGTATGTATGTACGTATATTTTAGAATGAACGTGCATGGTTTGGTAATTCCAATTGAATGCGATTAAAGCGCTGTTTATACTAACAGCCAAATTAGGTATGCAGGTAATATCATTTTTTTTCCTATAACTGTATCATACTCATATTTATCATATGTAAAGGCCTTTCACGTGACACGGGAAAATACAATTATAGGCACCACGGACTAGTAAAAAAAGAAGGACTCCACGCTGCCATACTATAGCGTGAAGCCACGTTTATGCATGCAGTGTGAGTGAGATACTTAAGTATACCAGATATCGGATAGCTGTCATTTGGAGCACTTATTATGTATATTATGTTTTTATCGGTCATAGGACTGCGTTCGACTATTTTCTCACCTAATGTTATGGGATAAAGATGGAGAACATTTGTTTAGAAAAATACTTCTCTTTGCAAATAGCGTCAACTTTCAACAATGGAGAAGAAAGATTCACTTCATGACTTTTAAACCATGATATACCGCTAATAGTATATACAAGTTATAATAGAGAGATCGTACATTTTAAGACTTAAGGAATTATGAAGAGCTTTGTTCCGTTTCTAATTATATCCGCTTTCACTACTGTGTTGGATTCAGCGAGTCTAATTGCCATTAGGTCTTCAAAGCCTATAGAAGGGATAGCTGTCTAAAGACAAATACGATTGGCATTATCTGTAGACTTTAATTCATTTGATTTTTTTCGAGCAATGATCATAGGCCTAAGTAAATGCTTAAATTGGTATTAGGTACTATTATCACACAACAGATACATATTCCGTGATAATTACCTTCTCTAATATAAACTTCAGTTGTTAGATAGACAGATAATACCTATAACAAGTTATCGTTTTACTTATTTACTTGGCACCAACTTCAAAATTATAAAATACTTATTTAATTATTTCTGATTGAAATTTATTCCTCCTTGGACTCCACCTACCACTTCGGCGATTGCAGCTGGTGTAATAGTAGGTGCTTATGTACTTTTAGCTGTTTATTTCAATCAATGAGATGCCGCGCTGACGCCAAGTGGGATGACGAAAAAGAAAAAGAAGTCCTATGAAAGCTGTTAAAGCAAATTGTCATATTTAAATTTCGCGCCTTCCTGTCAACCTTATAGGTTCTTTTTTATCTATGATTTCTCTACTCTGTAAAACGTCAATGTTTATGTACATTAAAAGTAATCCAATTAAATCTAATTCTAAAGTACCTTGATTTACAACCAAAGCAACATCGCAGACTTGATTTCGGATAAAATACTTTGTCCCATGTTGGTCTGGGACTTGGCCCATGTTGATCTGGGACAAAAAAAAGAGAATGTGCCAACTGTGGTTCTTGCCTAGCATGTCGTAAAAAGCGACTAATGGTATATCGGGATTTGGGTGTGTGATTGTGTAGGCGACAGGTTAGCCGCTTGTCACTGCTTTTTTCACAATTTTCCATCTAACCCAGCACGGCTTGATTTTTGGCTGAATGTGGTTGAAGGGGCATGCTGCCACTTTGACTCTACCTACCCCTTCGGGGATTATGGGCGTGATGTTATGCATACTTGTTTTTCCTTTCTTTTGTAATGAGGCGAGGGTTTCCACAGTTCGCGAAGATCAAAACGGTAAAAAGAATATGGTTTACCGATTTCCTATACGTGCGAACTATGTAAAGTGGATTTTACCGCGCATTTCCTATGATGTAAACAAAAGTAAAAGAAAAAACTTTTTTATTATTCAATATACATTGATTTATTTTAGCTAATTCGATGTGCTGATTCCCAACACAATAATATAGTAAGTTATACTCGTTTCTACGGGTGTTTGTTTCTTTTCTTTCTAATCTCGCTGCAGTGCTGCAGTTTAACCCAGGTGTTTTTTATCCATACTCTATACGGCTAATCCTGTTTGTGAAAATTCTTTGAACGCTTTTTGTTACTTTGTAATTAAAACATATCAAAGGGCAATCCTTTGATATGTTTTAATTATGTATGTATGATGATATGTTTTGATTTTGTAAAAAAGTATATTTCGCGTTATGTGGTGTAGATGAAAAAGTGGAACGATTTTCAATTTACAGTACTTATGAAATGGAGGGAGCAGAAAAAAAACATTCAAACGATTGTTATTTTTGCAGCGTACATGTTTCATGATATAATAGTAAAACAAAATAAGGAAGTATTTGTCTATCATGACCTAATATTTTTGGCTAAATGTTAATATAATAAATATCAGATTACATCACATACATTGAGCTGACTCGGAGGTAAGCAGCTTAAGCACTTGTGTTACGAATATCAGAAACAACAGCGTATATTACAAATTATGTATATTACAAACATATACTTGAATATTTGATATTAACACCCGGACACAGACCAAACACAAGTATTCATAATACGAATATTTGTTCTGAGTGGGGATCGAACCCACAACTCTTGGTGCATGGGGCAGGGTCACTACCGAATGCGCCATCGAGCTTGTCCAAATGTGGTTTAAGCAGCTGATTTGCTACTTGGACTGTGCCTACCTAGATTGCAGGTGTCATATTATGTATGTACCTATGTATAATTATACTGATTAAGGGAAAGCTTATTACCTATTAAATACCTATTAAAAATACCCAATGTACTTTCCCAACCCAATTGAGCAGGATAATTTAATAAACTATTATACCACACTAGGCAGTGTGCGACATTACGGGCAAATGCTGTATTATCCAGATATAACATATTTTGTAATTTCCCCCTATTTTAATAGTCATGTCATAAATGTCCCATTTTGGTCTGGGACTTAAAAAGAATGTGACAAGAATGTTTCTTGCCTAGTATGTCGTAAAAGGCGACTAATAGTATATGAGATTTTGGGTATGGGATTGTGTAGGCGACGAGCTAGCCACTTGTCACTACTATTTCACAACTTCTCATCTAACCCAGCCTTTTGAAGTCGATAAGATAAGCTTTATGAAAGTGAAGCCAGTGGTCAGCTGTAGTTCTAGCGAGTCCGCAAAGAGGTAAGTCAAGTTTTTGTCGCGGGGTGAAGAGGTACCGACGTTGACAAATAGACGGAAGGAGAGGGTCGTTTTACACTTCCCTAGCGGTCACGGGTTGGGTCGGCTCAACCTCTTTGTTTCACGAAAGGTAACGGTATTAGGGTCCCAGTGACGTGTGGCCTGAGGCCTTTGATTTTTTGGCCGATTTAATCGTGTTTTTGTTTTCCAATTGTTGTTTGTAGTTACGTTGTATTTAATATAATTTAGAAACATTGATGATTTGAATACAAATTGTTATGTTCACCTCTTTTTATGAACTAAAACGAATTAATGAGATATTCTTACATTATAGAACTTTAGACTGTCTTTGTGTCTCCGCGATTTCTTAATTACCTACATTCTTTTTCATTTTCTGCTTTTCTCTCAAATCTGCTTTAGTTTTCAAATCCATGCAAAAGACCTTTATCATCTATGTATAGACCTTTTTTTCTAAATGAAAAATCCACTTTTAGACGGCTTACCGTTACAAAAAAAGGATTTTCAAAAATTTTATATACCTACCCCAGTGGAGCTGCAGAAAAGAGTTAGTTTAAAATAACGTATTCATTACTAAAGTTGAAGTATAATTTACAGCTTAAATATATTCCAACATATACAATATTGTACAATATTGTAGATGTTGGAATATATTTCATTGTATTAAAGATCCGAGCGCAAATACAGTTAGCAGTATAGAATTCTGGGTACTACCTAAATTAGTAAAATAATGAGAATATTAATTAGAGTATGCACGCTCCAGGTATTATAAGTGTGGTATTAATTACCATTGAGTAATTTCAGTGATTACAGCTAATGAATATTAAACAAGTAATTTATCTTAAGTTCTTAGCATCGGGACCTAATATTCTTTACCTATATACCTATTTGTGTTACACGTGATATATTTTGGGGCAACCAACTGGATAAGCCCCAAAACGTTTCGCTTTTTGAGTTTTGTTATCAAACGTCAGACATGAATAACTAGAAATATTAAGTTACTTGATGGAAAATACAACTGACCAATATCAATATACATTGGAACAAGAGTTGTTTCTTTGCCAGCTTCGTTAGTACATCTTTCTTTCATAAGTCTAAAGTACCTATTTGATTTTTTTATCGAGTCAGTATGATTAAAGTGGTTTTAGCAACTGAAATATACGTAATTTTTGGAATTGTTTGTATCTACCGTAACAAACTTTAATATTAAATCAATATAATTAGTATGATTAATCATTACTAAGTATTTTGATTCATGAAGCCGCTATGGTCTTAATAGGTACATAAATTAGTAGGTACATAATGTTATGCAGATAATAATAACGATGATCTGTTACTTAAATGATTTATGTCTAATTAAAATTTATGGGAAACTGTTATGCAGGTAGGTATTGATAGTTTCTATATAATGTGTCTTTGATGTATTCTAATCCTTTTGATTCTTGTATTGTATTGAACCTCTGACCTGTAAATTCATATGAATTTTAACTTTATAATAATTGTTGATTGTTGATACTTACAGCAGACGAGAGTTCTCGTTATTTTAGTATTGGTCAAATATCTTAATTTTGCAATGGAAATAATTAATAAATGTTGCCTTGGTGACGCTTCACTTTACAAGCGTTTTAATCTTATTAGGAAACTCAGTATTAAAAACGAAATAAAAAAGTAACTACGATGCTAGTAAGAAAAGTATACTACTACATTCTTTTTGGTTCTTTAAATATTTATTAAAAAAATATAACACATTAGCTGGAATTATTTAATATGCATATAAGCTCGTGGGGTTGCAAAGCACGCACAGAACGCTATTATAATATATAACAAAGCTCATATTACAATTTAGTTTGTCTAAAAATCTACAGAAAAACGGAGAAAACACGAGTAAAATAACAAACGCCTGCCAAAATACTCACGGCAACGCGCGCTCGGACAGTATCGAGGCACGATGCGCTTTAGGCGCTTTGCTTTTGTTGCGATGCATTGACAACAAATAATACAGCACTACTAGTTGTGAAATATTGTTATGGAAGAGAACTTTCGGCCAAACGGCGTAGTTTTCAAGTATTTTTATTTTAATCAAGTAAGGCAGTCTTTCTTGTATTTGCCAGGGGAAAGACTTTAGCTACTTTAGAACTAAATACCTATTTATGAGCGTGTCAACATTTTATCTGATAACATCTATATCTATACTTATAATAAATCTGTAGAGAGGTCAATTCTGTACATGACATATATTTTCAAAATAACTATCAGGGGGTGATTAGTGATCGACACTCATGCCAAAAATGCAATCAGTAAAATTTTTGTCTGTCTGTATGCTCCTCATAGAAACAAAAACTACTAGACGGATTTTAACGAAACTTGGTACAATTATTTCTCATACTCCTGGGCAGGTTATAGTATACTTTTCATTACGCTACAATCAATAGGAGCAGAGTAGTGAAGGGAAATGTTGAGAAAACGGGAGAAGTTACTCCATTTTTTAAGCTTCCGTCGCGTGTGCAGCCTTAATGGTTAAAGTTACATAGAAATCATGTATGACGGAAATAGTCTTTATAATATTAACCATAAACGCGGGTGACACCGCTGGCACATCTAGTTTAGAATATTAATATAATATGCGTAGTAGAATGTCCCCATTACGTATATATCTGGGTGCCTACATATCTGGTTCTGTAGATACTTAGATCTGGTACATAGTTATTGTAGTTTGGGTATACGTCGAAATCAAACGTTCTCGGGTTAATTCTCGGGCTAGCTGATTTAGGAATCTAACGCTCTTATCCTCTATGTCTGTCAAAGGGTATTGTTATGAATGGGGACGCCCCGACAAGTTGGAACTGAGAGTGGGTTTATTTACTGCCAATAACATTATTATATTTTGCTGTAAGCTATTTGCAGAATGTACAGGAAAAATGCATATTAAAATGATAACATAGATATCAAATACATATGGTTTATTGGAATTCGAACAAGTATATAGAGGTAGGTATTGTACAGTCTGCATTAATTAATGGTCACTTGTAGGAAAATAATGTACCTCATCATCATTTGGGGACTTTGTCCCCATATAATTACCTACTATCTTGCACATGGGTCTCGTAGTCATGTGCAAGTTAAAGGTTCATAATTACATAAACTGTCGGATTACTACAGAATGACGTTAGGATGGTCGAATGATTGGCTCGAAGCTATGAAGACGATAATGATGGCTCGACCGTTGTCAGCTACAGAGGCCTTGATTCTCAGACTGGCCGCTTGTTTGACACTTTCGTGACATAAAAAATCGAGCTCAACTATTCCGTTGTAAAGCGATGTACTTTTAATCAATCCATCAGGCGTTGGCGTCCGCATAGTCCGCGGCGTCCGCGGCGAGCGGCCATCGATCATCGGCGCGGGCGCGCATCCATCACGGCGTGCACTCCGCTGCACACGCCGCTGTGACGGACTGCACGCCCACCTGCAGGCGGCTATGGCGGGTGGGGTAGCTGTAACATGGATGTCAAGGCTATTTTTTACACGCGTACATTTTTTTTTAAATCTAAGGTATTCAGTTTTACTTAAAGATATAGGAAACACATTACTCTGCAAAAAGGGGTAGGTTGAGTCCTCATTCAATACGTTCCTTAAATCATATTTATATAATTGAGTCACTACTTTTACACACTTTACATCTACCCAAGATGTAAAGTGTATTTCAAAGACGACTATTTAGTCGTCTTTAGATTGTAAATTTAAAGTGTACGTATTTTAAAGATACATTTTCAGCACCAGGATAAATATCCTGGCGCTCTACAATCGCATTAAAGGAGCCGAAATTAAACAATTAATGTTTACTGAAACATCATCAGTTGTTTAGCTTAAATCAACAATTAAGGAAGTTTTCCGTATTTGACGATTAGGAGGTTTGATAGCATAAAACCTACAATGTGATTATATAACAAGGTACTTGTAGGTTGTACATTGTTTACAATGAAAGTTTTCTTTATGTATTTATTTTTTATATTTTAAAAACGTTCCGATCTCCCATCCGCACAAAATCTAAAATATTGTTTATACAAAAATATCCACAATGGCAACCCAAAAGATATTCGATAAATCTGTCGGCAACCTCGGAAGCCAGGTCGAGCGCACGACGTGAAAACATATTTGTAACATAATCGGGGCCCTAATAGAGAACTCCGGCCGGCCCATAAAGCATCCAGCGGGATATTGTGTTGCGCCGCGGGGCCGGCGCAGGGCCCCGGTGACGTGACGGATAAACTTATCGCTCAGTTGAAGTCCACCATCATCTGTGTAGCGCCATGTATCCATTGTCATGATCTTGATCATTCGAATATATAATTATTCAGATAATTCGAATGTTTATGTTCTTCACGATGTTTTCCCACATCTACTGTGTTATAAATCCTTTTATATATTTTTTTTAATCTAGAAGGTGCTTTTGTTGGTACGTGCGGCCTTGTTAATATAATAAATAATTCGTGACTTATTTATTAGGAGTATATTTGTGCTCTCTTTTTAAGTGTACCTAAAATTTACGAGATTAGAGATTCCAACTTGTTATAACCAAACTTTTATGTAAATAGGTTTGATCTTAAACATTTATAAATTAAGCTTAAAGTTTATTGAATATTTATTACGGGTATATTTGGAATATTGAATATTTATTAATATATTTATCACGAAAAAGGCATTTATCATAATCGAAACAAATCTATTCCGTGTCCGGCCAAACCCTTGCTCCGCCCCTGCCCGAAGAAGCTCGGACGATTGCTCGCGATCGCTGGCTCTGACGTCTCGCCAGAAAAAATGTTCTAACCTCACCCCCTCACCCCCTCGCTTTACATTTTTTACGCCGTATTTTACTGCGGACCCTGAGTGTTTTCGGGGTACAAGAAAAGTTTTTGCGATCGAGTTGTAAAAATGTTGGGACAGGCCTCGCCTGCGGCCGTAGTTGTGCGTATGACAATTAGCTCGGCTTTTCGCCGGCACGTGTAGACGTTTCTGTTAGAGAACAACTTGTTTTAGCTTGGGACTCAATTGTGAATCAAGCCAAGAATATTATCCCGGATAATGTATGAATATATAATATTTTTTTTTTTTAGTAAAAGGTGTTTAAACTTATTTTTTAAGTTAAATTGACGTCTGGATCTAAGCTAAATCATAATTAGTAAAAATTAAGTTGAATTACAATTACTCTGCCTACTCCTTCGGGGATTATGGGCGTGATGTTATGTTAAGTTAAATTGTGATAGCAACACATACAAACTTTTACATTTAATATATTAATAGGAATGGTAGAATAAATGAGGCCGATAATTGTTTGTGCTTTTAGACAAGGCTCAGATAGTAGTTCAAAGAGATCATTACAGGTAGAAATAAAAATATTTTTGCCTCAAGAAATATAATTAGTACCGACTATGATAACCACTAATACGATCATTAGAATTCGATATGTATTCGACAATGATCTTACATATAAATAATACGTATTGGATTTTAAGGATCTCTATCAGTTACCACATTTCAAATTATAGGAGAAGTTGGTTTAAAAAATAATGATTTACTTATTTGGTCAGTTTTATATTTTGTTAAATACATATCAGCTTTAAAGTTTGCAGATTGTTAATGTATTTTAGACTCATTATCGTTATCAATACATTTTGTGTTACTTCCCTGTAAGCTTGTTTTTCATTAACTTGTTTGGTGGGATTTATTATACCAGGTTATTTGTACAGTATGCAGATTGTCAATGTAGGTGTTTTAGACAACATCAATATATTTTGTATAGAGCTAGGCTTGTTATTTTAAACACTTATTTTGAGGTATTTTTTATTCTACGTTAGCCGCATAATGTATGTATTTACAATGTATATCAGTCTTGCCCGCGTATATCTCGTTCCCGTAGGAATACGGGAATAAAATACAGCCTATGTTATTCACTGATAATGTAGCTTTCCATTGGTGAAAGAATTTTTCAAATCGGTCCAGTAGTTTCGGAGTCTATTCAATACAAACAAATAAACAAATCTTACTTCTTTATAATTGTAGTGTAGACAATATCTATAGTTTTGGTTTTACAAGATAAATATGCTTGTTCTTTTGTCCACATATTTGGATAATTATTTTGTGTTGCATGTTCCATTAAGCCGTATAGTGGAGTAGTACAGGATATCTAAACTGTTTTTTATTTGTTGATCTGGTTCTTTTTGTTCCGTGTTAGCCGTACAGTGTGCAGATTGTCGATGCAGCCGCGTGCACACTGCACACGTCGGCGGCGCGGCGAGTGCGCCTCGCAATTCGTTTACTCAATCAAAGGCAGTGCCGAGTCGCAGGGCTGGTACAAGCTACCGGATATGTAGCGACGTTTACAGGCATGTACCTAAAGCACCACATGATAAACAAGACTATGGTTACTATAAGCTTAGTAATAGATGGCGTACATACATAACATCTGGCCCATAATCCCCGAAGTAGGCAGAGTCAAAGTGACTGCAAGCCCCTTTAACCACATTCAGCCAAAAACAAAACTGGGTTGGGTTAGATGGAAAATTGTGAGAAGGTAGTGTTAAGTGGCTAGCTTGTCGCCTACACAATCACATACCCAAAACCCATATACCGTTAGTCGCCTTTTACGACAAGTTAGGCAAGAACCACAGTTGGCATAATTATTTTTAAGTCCCAGACCAACATAAAGATGAAAATAGATGGAAAATTGTGAAAAAGTAGTGACAAAGGGTTAGCTTGTCGTTTACACAATCACATACGCAAAACCCATATACCATTAGTCGCCTTTTACGACATGCTAGGCAAGAAACACAGTTGGCACATTCTTCTTAAGTCCAAGACCAACATGGGACTAATAATAAATAAATAAATTTAAATTTCGAATGGTTTATTTAAAAGGTTTTTAAAGTTGTAACATACAAATTTACGGCAATAATTTTAGGTAAAAGTATTTTTGAGTCCTGCTATTGGATACAGGAGAGGTCACACTTACAATCAATAGCGCGCTGACGTTATTCTTACAATGAAGTGTGATTGCGTGTGGTGTGGTGGCAGTAGTGCCTTGTCGCAGGGCTGGTACGAGCAACGAATATGTGACAACTTGTATAAACATTAAGCGCCACAAGACAGACAACACTATAGTTACTATAAGCTTGTCAATAGATAGCGTGATTGATCTATTGAGCTATACAATCTGCAACGCGCTGACGTTGTGCCTTAGTATCCTACTACTATTATAAAGGCGAAAGTTTGTAAGTATGGATGTATGGATGTATGGATGTTTGTTACTCTTTCACGTAAAAACTACTGAATGGATTTGAATGAAACTTTACCAAAATATAGCTTATACATCAGAATAACATATAGGCTACAATTTTTGAGGTTTCTAATGTGAGGTCGTAAAAAAACTCATTTTTTTGCGCTTACATTGCAAACGCTGACTGAATCCTACAAGATAGATCAAAACAATGTACTACAGTATTGTACAACTTAAAAAGGTCTCCAAAAAAGTCCGTGATGGTATATGTTTATCTCTTAGGAATAACCCACAATAACCATTTTTTATCCTTTACTTTGTACGAGAAATAATGGCTTATTTACGAAGCGATTTTAAGCAATACAGTATTAATCCTTATCCAATTAAGTATCTTAAATACATTGTGCATTTAATAAAGATCAATATGGCTTTTTACAGCATGTAAATTAAATAAATATTTTCGAAGATATCACAGATTTAAAATGCAGAGTCATAGCAATTTCGGCGATAAATACCGTTTCGGTGATAAATACCGGCAGCGGTGCCAGGCGAACGGGGCGTGGGGGGAGCGGGGTAGGTGCGGTGGGGAAGAAGTGGCTCATCGCTGAGTGCGCGACCCGAACGCGGGCAGACGCGTGAGGGCAGACGTCGTTGACGGTTGTGTCCGTTTTGCGAATTTTCAAGGCACTAGCGATTTGATAAAAACGTATGGTCGCCTACTTTAAGTAATATAGGCCTAAGGTTAGTTATTGCCAGGTTTCTTACTGCAGTAGCTACCTATAGACCTATGATTAGGGCTCTGCAGTGCTTAGTTACCGTATTTCTTACTTATTACTAGACTAGACGGGACGAACCTGAAGTCCACGCGAACGAAGTCGCGGGCAAAAGCTAGTATTGTCATAAAAAAACCAAGATGAATTAATACATAGTATATTAGTATTAAAACATATTAAGAAAATAGCATTATGTATATGGAAATTGCTAATGTAACACAAGACTGATCAGTATTGATTAGAACATTAACTCGTTACAACAAGTAAGTTGAACAATTAATACGAAATTCAACGTTTTCTTATATTTGGTTATATATTATATAACTTAGAAATAACCGAGAAATGTCCATTAAATCTTGTGACTTTTCATTTATTTTTTTAAAGCCGGGCCTTTATTTATGTATCTAAATATTGGTCGTCAACAATGCCGATATCATGAGGATTTTGATACTTGAAGACCCCAACTGAGATTTTTGTACATTGTAGACATAGCCCATTACTTTTACATTACATTACATTTGAAAATTTATAGAAATCTATCCGTTTCGCTCTCGTATGTGGACATTGATAGCACGCAATCATTAGAAACCTAATTACAACTTAATTCGCCTAGCTGTGATTTGATTTTCCATTATTTATATTTTGCGTCATATCATAACCCTTATTTTTAGATGTCGGTTAAGCAAAAAGGAATAGCTCCTTTGTAAACTCAGATTAATCTGAGTGTGTTGCTGAATGTAGAGTTGTCGCCGACTCGTCGCGTGTGCTTAGCGGCGGCCCTGGCGGCGCGGGCGCGGCCTAAGCCGGATCATCCTGATGAACCAGCGCTGTGTCGCCGGCCTGGGCCCAGGGCTGCGCCCACTGGCCCGTCTAATCATTGAACGCTAGATTAGATTTGTAACGGAAGGGTGCTAGTTGAAATCGGGGTTAGGTAATACCCCGGAATTGGGACTTGGAGCCGCGTGAGCTACCATCGTTTGTATAAAATTGTCTTGACAACTGAATATAATAACACTGAATATAATATTGTCACGTACATCATTTGGATTCTTCTCGGTAGATGCAACATTCCGAACCGGTGGTAGAATCATATCTCTTTCAACTGTTTTTGACGATATATAAGTGTTTCTTCGAAACCTATATAAATAAAGAATATTTAGACTTTGACTTATACATATAATCTAAAAATGGATTAAAAAAGCCGTTAAGAGTTCAATTCATTGTGACAGCGCAAGGCTGTGTTATGGCGACTATTTCCAGGACGCTACATACTTTGTGGTCCCAGTAGAAAGACAAGAAGTTTAAAGTGTAAAACATTTTTCTTAAATTTACTCCATCATTTTCCTATCATTATGTGCCATTGCTTGTCCAGGATCTTTAAAGATCATGATCGGATCTTTCTTTTGTATCCGTAGTTCAACAATTAGATTACGGTTACACAATACTGACAAACTAGACGTACGCCAATGATTTATTGCATCAAGATTTAAGAAATCTAGATGTGTTTTTGAATCAATACGCTTGTTGGGTCCTTACCATTCCATGGCTATAATGTTTTGATATCTATTCGCATAAATATGTCCCGTTCAATGCGAGCGTATTGCTAGCAACCCTATAGACGGCGCGGCGGGTGTCGGTGTCAACAAAAACGTGACGCTTGTCGCCGCCGCATTAACAGTTCCAATTTGCGCGTGCGCCACGGCGCGTGCCAGGTTTACCTACACTGTATGAACTCTTATTTTTGGTTTATCAAAAACAGGCATGCGGCGTGTTATAAAAGGGCGGTACAGACCACGTCGATTTTTAGAATAAACGATTTCGGAGTTGTTCGTACAACTGCATCGACCCTTTAGTTTCATGTGAAGGTTAAAGTTGATATAACACTCGTGTTACGATGATACATTTTAACATGAATGAATGATAATCTACTTAATGTACTTAAGTGTTCATTGTCTTTGATCATCATTAGACTAAGACTTTTAATTTGTGTTTAGGATGATTTTATGAATTTATGTTGGAATAAGCAAACGCTTACATTTATTTCTATAATATGAATTATTTTTAAGCTAGTTAATTATGGACTGTGTTAGGCAAATCGATCTGGCTTTTTAGCCAGATGGGCCTCGCCTTGAGATTTTCTATATATATATTTTATGAGACTTTTCCACGGATAAAAAGTGGTGTATTTTATACTAACTAACTAACTAAACTTCACGCCACTTCCCTAGCGGGGTAGGCAGAGAGAACCGAACGCCATATGGCACGATCCTTACACACCTCACTCGCCTCTTCAACATTCATAATCCTTTTCATACAAGCTCTACGGTTTTTATGACTCCTAACATCACCTTCTTTTAATACACGACCAATCTGGTCGTGGTAGGTGAGCCTGGGCCTTCCGCGGCTCCTACATCCTTCCACATTCGCATTGTATATCTGTTTAGTCAATCTTTCGTCATCCATTCTTTCCACATGTCCGAACCACCGGAGCATGTATTTTATTATTTTAATTTTAGTTAAGTCCAATTTAAAGTTTTCAATTATTTATTAGAATTTTTCAGAATAATTTTCATTATTCGCATTCGCACCGTCTTGCAAAGTCACGGCCAACTAAAGTTTAAGAAGTAATGTAACTCCCACGATGTGTTTGTTCCCGTCGTTAAGACAAAATAACTACCTATATATAATCCGAGAGCCCATCATACATTTGGGTTAGTCATCAGGTTAAATATTCTATCTAATGCGTTGCGATTACAATGCAGGATTCAGTATTTTAGCAAGAAAAAAAAAATCTCCAGACTGACACACCAATTCCCTAGTTCCAAACTGAGCTTATGCTTGTACTATGGATACTAGGCGAACGGATAGTAATACTTAAATACGTTTATAAACATCCATGACTCAAGTATAAATGTCCATGTTCATCACACGAAACATTTGCCCCTAGCGGGATTCGAACCCGCGACCCTTGGTTTCGTGGCCAGGGTCTCTGACCACTCGACCAACGGGCCAGTCAAAAATGCCGCTGGATTGCTATCCCTAGTTGCGATAGATCTGGTTTTGTCGTGTTTATTTAAAGTCGCTTGCAGTGGTCAGGGATCGGGATTAGGTAGGACAATATAATCCTGGTTCCCGTTTGGTTAATTTCACATTTTTACACAATATATTTTTTTTTATTTACTGCTACTGAATCTACCTAAATAAATGAATAATAACTATATTTGCCATAAGTGGGTACATGTTTAAACTTATTCTAATGGCCACTGCACTAAGCACAGTTTGTATCGCGGCGGCTGGGAAGCATTTGGTAATACCCTAATAATATATTAAGTGGAAACTAATATAAAACTAAATTAAGGCGTGTGTATAACTAGTAATGTTGTACAAATATCATAATACCTATTAATTCTACATTTTATTTTTAATTTATAATTATACTAGAGCAAAGGCAGAAGTGATTCTTCACAGATGTGCGACTACTCTATACTATTAAAGGTACGGGGGTAGAGTCTATGTAGTTTCTAATCGTACTATTAGCAACACTCTCAGGAAACAATCAAACAATTATAGAGTATTTTTTAATACATCATTATATTTTTAGCGTTTAGCTAAGCTTGAGACTTGTCTCTTGAGGTCCGCTTAGACCATAATCCTGGATTTAGCTGGTTAGATTATTACAATTAACTACTAATAGAAAGACTTGTGTAATATTGTGGTGTGTGTGTGTGTGTGCGTCGAGTTCAAGCACTCAAATCGGTTGAAATGGAGGAGAACTTTCAGCAAGCAGCCTAACTTTGATTTTCGGATTATCTACATCCGATCTTACTGCTTGTTCACACAAATATCGAGTGCGGGTGGCGTGTATACATTGGTTCCTTTGTTAGTCGGCGCTTTGCTCGCTACCATTCACAGCAGTAAATGTACTAACAATTGATGCTTCTGAGTATACGCCTGCTACACACATATATGTATTTATAAGTTTTAATAGGACTTAAGTAGTATAGAAAGGTATTAAATGCCGGAGTCAGTTCAATTGTCAGCTCCTCCACTACTGGGTAAGTAAGTACTTCCAATGTTGGGGCAACTCAAGTCGAACTTTAATAGTGGATTTACTAGGAGCGTTTGTTTGTGTACCCACCCCCGGCTACCCCATTAACGACCGATCCGGTATCACGGCGGCCCTTTATAAATCATCCCTTAGGTTTCCGCTTCAACAAAATGGGCTAGCCCTCAAAACTAATAGGTTTCGATATAAGCCGCAGAGGGACTTTTTATACGAATCCGCATTAGGGTATAGACTTCACGCCGAGTTTGGGATATATGGGAGAGCTTATGTATCATGGAAAGAGATGACAGCAGCTTTGCTTATCTTTTTCATCCTCTTTTATGAGAGATTTATTTTTGCTAATGTCCTGTCTTTAGAACTATTTTCAGGTTTTTTATAGAGCGTTAGGTAAGAGCGAAAGTTTCAAAGCAATGTGAAGTTATTCTACTCTTGCTGTGGTGGGTATTGAATGGGTAACTTCTACTAAGTCATCATGACATCATTTGTTTATCGTTGCGTTTTGTTCCTTGTCGGGGCTCTTTGAACTTACTGGAATTAATGAACCTGGTTTTATAACCATAAGGTAATCCTTGAATTAACCGCTATTTTATCTTTATAAACTTTAAATAGCGAAATCAAACAGAATTCCGATCATGATTACACATCAGGTTATTTCAATGTGAAGATATCCTCACAATGTTATATATGTTTGACTGATCCGTTGGTCGAGTGGTCAGAGACCCTGGCCACGAAACCAAGGGTCGCGGGTTCGAATCCCGCTAGGGGCAAATATTTCGTGTGATGAACATGGATATTTGTACTCGAGTCATGGATGTTTATAAACATATTTAAGTATGTCTATCCGTTCACCTAGTATCCATAGCACAAGCTTATAAGCTTAGTTTGGGACTAGGGAATTGGTGTGTCAGTCTGAAGAATTTATTTATTTATTAATGTTTGCCGCTAAGCCTAGCGAGTACTACGTGGTAGTGGTAATACGTACCTGTTTAGAAATATAATTGAAGAAATCCAACCTGGAACCACACGTGCACCCTGCACGTCAGGTTACCATGGAGCTATCACTCCAGCGATTCCAGCTTCGTGTCGTTACGTTCACTATAAACATCTCCGTGCTCCCGAAGGTTAATTAAATCGCGAGTCCCGGCTGATACCTGCTGTAATTAAACGTCACTCCTGCAGTTTACTCGGAGACAATAATGGCAGATTATTATTAACGTCACAGTTTGCAGTCTACTTGCTGTTATAACGTACTGGCCATATTGATTTAGGCAACAATAGTAAAGTTAGTTTTAGTGTCGAGAGATGCTCTTCCTCTCTGTAACAGATACAAGATTGATCAAGTTTATAGTTGACTGGAGCAACCCAAATTGAATGAGTAACTAGAATAATTTGAGCTTGGATAGGTAGATGATAATTTGAATAAACAATAAAAAAATCTGTTTTGTTAATTAATGCCATCAAGGTCGTTTAACTTAGTAATCAATTGCAGGCAATCCAATCGGATTGTTTTATTTAATAAAATGTTATATTGTGAGTTGGTTGCGATCTACAGAGTAATGTGAATGCTGATGCTTAAACACACTAGAACAAATTGTAAATTTTAAAAAGATAAGCAAAAGATTGGTTTAAAAACATAATATTTATGATTCTCGGTTTCAGTGAAGTTTGCATCGTAATACGGATTCATACCAAGTTATTTGGTTTACAAGTTTTATTATCTTCATCGCATCTTGTTAAAGTTGATTATGAACATTGGTTTCCGAAGCTTATTGGACACAAGAGATCCTAAAAAAGAGTGTGAAGATGGAAGTGACAGAATTTCCAATTTCATTCCAGCATCTCGTGTTTGAATAAACAAGATTTATTCATGAAGCAGATTTGAATTTTTATATTTTCCATGTTCTGTTTTCATCACATTTCATCAAGTTTCGCGCTATAAATCGTAAGAACATTTTAAAATAGAATAGAGCTAGAAATTAGATTTGCTATCGGCTATCAGTTTCCAATAGAGCAATCTGCAGAAGCCTAGGGCTGCGGTTAAAGAATAGCGGGGAGTGGATAGCGCCTTGCTTGTAGGTATTGATTATTTTTCTGGTAAGTTTATAATGAAAAAATATATACGGTCGAATTGGAAACCTCCTCCTGTTTTTGAAGTCGGTTGAAAACTGCATCGAAGAAGAGTTAACTGGTAAGTTAACGCAGGCAGCGGTCACTATCCGGCGGCGTTTGATGTAGTTTAAGGTTGATTCCCTCAGCATCGCCACCTAAGGCGATTCAGGAGCGCCGGGGGTTTAGTGGGTATACCCCGGCCACTCTATCTCGGCTGGAGAGGGGTCCTTCTATGTAAAGGACCCTGGAAGTCCCACACACCACGCCGTTCCCCCGAATGGCGTGAGGTGTGTAACGCATTCTCCTCGGGAAAAAAAGGCAGCAGTCACTGTAGCCTATGGACGTTTGCAACACTAGAGATATTAATTGCTTTAAGAAGCGCATATTTATATTCAAACTGTAGTTCACGTATTTGACCGAGATGAAAGCTTGCAATAAAAGAGACGAATGTTCAACATAAAACTTAGTTCGGTACATACAGTGCGGCGTCACAAAAGTTTTGTGAACACTTCGCGAGAAGAATGCACAGAAAATCACTAGTGGAAAGTTAGTTTTGTTCATAAGTTATGTTACTTGAGGGATTCAAGTAGTGAAAACATCAGATGTTGGAAGAATTACGACAAACATATTTTGAATCGAAATTGGACCAAGACACAGTTTGCAGTGGTTTTTTATAAACTTTCGTAGAAGTTTATCAAAAAAATCTGTCCCTTATGTACTATACTTGTACATATAATTGTACATACGGATATGCAAGCTAATTAGCGTGTGTTCCAATTGCTGCATAAGTGTGTAGGGTAAGGCGGGCTATTTATAAGCTTGACTTATGCATTTTTCCAAGAGATGTGCAGAGTCTAAGAGGCAGTAAGCCAACTAAATCACTGTTAATCAGAAATTCAAATAATGTTGGCTTAGATGGAGGTTGTGGGTATGTGAATAAATACCCACACTAATGGTATATGGGCTTTTGGGTATGTGATTGTGTAGGCGACGAGCTAGCCACTTGTTACTACTTTTTCAATGTGGTTAAAGGGGTCTGCTGCCCCTTTGACTCTGCCTACCCCTTCGGGGATTGTGGGCGTGATGTTATATGTATGTAGATAGAAAACGCGACTTTCCGTGTTATCCCGCTGTGATGATTATGGTGACTCACATGTCCTATTAGTACCAGATGTTTTCCGCCACTCAGATGACCGCGGCCCTAGAGCAAGCTTATCCCGATATAAATTTACCCAGAGCCATCGATTCAGAGCAATTTCGTCGCGTCGCTCTGTGTGTTTGATTGCACTGCACGCTGCACGTTGCACGCTGCAGGCCGCAGGCCGTGGCTCGTGTTGCACCGCGATTGTTGTGCAGGCGATATTCAAGAGCCTTTGGATTCGGAACGTAAACGTGTGTTCTGACTCTTGGACTGGAGTTCATAGGCCTCAATATTCGATTGCTGGTTTATTTAACAGGTCTCTATGGGTTGGACTGAAAATATTTGCCCATAGTCATTTATATATATTTATATATATTAATACATCACTGACAAAGAAAATTAGTATACGTAGTAAATTTAATAATGCTAGTGTGTCTTAGAATTAAGTTTTTACGTCTAAACTAATTGATCGATTGCTATTTGGGTATGCCAAAGGTATAAATCTCATGGTTGCATATTTTTGTCTTGGAAATATATATATATATATATATTTGTATATATCCCGAACGAATGGCCGGCTAAAACGTTAAAAGTCTACAGTAATCGCTCATGTTATTTTTATTTTCTCTCTCTAACTTACTTAAAGTTATTAATTAAAGTAGGTATATATATGAATAATTGAAAGTGTTAACAGAAAACTCTGTTTATGATGTTCTAAAATTGCATTGTAGAGATAGTGTTTATTTGCCATTTGGATGATTGGTATTTTAATAGGAGTTTTCACACGATGCGAAGCGTGTAAAGCTCGCATACACGGATTACACGAATCGTTTAAACATGTTGTTAACTAGCCGGGCTTCGCGTGTACTGCTGCCGCTATTTTAGTTGTTTGAACAACTAATGAGTGTCGAACCACGGTTCTATCTGTCGTAATATATTTGTCTCATGTCGGTCTGGGACTTAAAAAATAATGTGCCAACTATGGTTCTTGCCTAGCATGTTGTAAAAGGCGACTAATGGTATATCGGGTTCTGGGTATGTGTTTGTGTAGGCGACGAGCTAGCCACAACTTTTTCACAATTTTTCATCTAACCCAGCCCAGTTTTGTTTTTGGCTGAATGTGGTTTAAGGGGCCTGCTGCTCCTCTGGTTTTTCAAATCAATGTACGTATTTATACCACTAGCTCGGCGGTGATGGAAAACAGCGTAATAAAACCTGCAAATTCAAACAACTTTGGAACAATCCAAAGTTGTTTGAATTTCATGGTTACAAAACCATGTTCCAAAAATTGACTGGTTCCCCTATCTTAGGGTTACGAAGGTCAGATCGGCAGTCGCTTACATGTAATTACCAGACTCGCTAAATCCTGGATCATGGTCTAAGCGGACCCCGTCTAAACACGGGACATAACGCTAGGAAGATTAAGATGCTATGGTACATCTACAGCTTTTTAGCGTATGCCTCGTTCTAGCCAGGGTTCCTCACCATGTTTTTACCCGCCATCCAAACCCAGAAGCTTTGAGGTTTAGACTAAAATTCCTCTGATGTTTTTACCATTTGCTATTACAGCCCCTAACCTATAAATCAAAGCTAAACGGATTGAAATATTAATCAATTTTATATTCCCAACATTTTTTTTTATTTACAAACGTCGACTTCTAACATGACTACAATTTATAGATCTAGGAAAACAATGGAAAAGGAGTGAATCAAAATATCACAAAATATGTTTTTTTTTCTTGTCAGAAAAGGAAAAGCCATATTTCGTGAAAGTAAACAAAATAACGTTTCCCATAAGTCGCCATAAATTGATAGCGGCGATAAGAAAAGAGATAAAACAAACGGCCAAGTGCGTCTTTAAAGTTGGAGGCAAAAAGTTTGATTACGGTGTTTTATCTGAGAGGTCAGCTGAGGGCCCCGCGCCCTCCGGGGCCCCGGCCCTGGGGGGTCCATTTAACGGAGTGGCCGCATTTATCGCCGGATCACGTTTGTCGGCCGGCTAAGGCATCGGTGATGGCGGATCATTATTTGGTTTGAGATGTAACTAAAAAACTGAAGTTGCTTCATAAAAAGTGAGGGATTGAGGAAAACATAACAACATAACATAACATCACGCCCATAATCCCCGAAGGGGTAGGCAGAGTTGAAAGGGCAGCAAGCCCCTTCAAAATTATTAAAAAAAAAATAAGATTAAATTGTATACTTATTTACTTAGGCAATAAGTTAGCTATTAGTTATGAATGAAAATATAAATGCGAAAGACTGTATATTCGTTATTCAATCACACTTTAATGGCTGAATAGAATAAAACGAAATTTACTAAAAAACAAGGTAGTCTATTAATAAGGGATTTTTCCCCTTGCTGAGGGCGTAGACCTATGAGTATGATTAGCGAAAGAGGAACCACTCTACTAAGTTACACATAGCATAGAAGACGATTAATTCTGTAGCATTTGGTTGATTCTTGAAATTCAAATTCAAATTATTTATTGCATGTCACAGTATAGTTAGAGGTGGTACATATTATTATGAAGAAAAATGTGGGATTTTGAGAGACATTATCAGATGAATAATAATAATAAATATCACACTACATCACATATATTGGTTTGACTCCGAGGTAAGTAGCTTAAGCACTTGTGCTATGGATATCAGAAACAACAGTAGTATTAAAGACATTTACTTAAATATTTGATATTACATAACACCCAGACTGTTTGTTATGTACAAATACAAGTATTCATCACACGAATGTTTGTCCTGGATGGTGTTCGAACCCACAACTCTTGGCGTAAGGGGCAGGGTTACCGAATGCGCCATTGAGCTTGTCTATCTGCTAGATGTTGAAGGATATTCTGTGATATTATCATATATTTCTCGCTTCAGCTGTTACCTTGCGTGGGTGAATCCAGCTCGTCGCCGGCATACAAATTCATTGGCGGCATGTTTGTTGCTAACTTTGTTCTCTTGATACCGATAAATTGTGCGACCTGCGCGCTCCTGATCATTTCGTTTGGACTTTTTAGCTGAGCGGAGTGAAGGGTGGCGCGGTCTAGACGCGGGGGATGCGTCTGCGATTTGTGATGGGAGCGTTGTTTTGTTATGCCTACCGAGTACCTTTGGTGCAGTTTACTGTAGTCTGTAAGTTTTGTATCCTCAATAGACAAATACATTATTGTAAGGTAGGGTTGCCATCTCCAAAATTTGGCAACCAGGAAAAAACGCGTGAAAACCCCGGATTTTAGAGCCCAGAACCCGGACTTATCAACAGATTTTTTTATGTTTAAAAAGATCTGTTGATAAGTCCGGGTTTTTTAAACATAGTCAGTGTAATAAAATACAGTTGAAAATGATGATGAATTTAGCGGGTCGGTTAGTCGGTTGATTCGGCGTGCGGGCACAGTGATTGTGTCAGGGTGACCCAAGACTTTACATTTTTAAACCCGGACTATAAATGAAGCCCCGCCCGGATGCTCCCCGGATGCCCTCTAAACTAGGAAAAATCCGGGGAAACCCGGACGGATGGCAACCCTATTGGAAGGTAACGAAATAGTTACGTAGGTAGATACTACATTCGTGATATAATGTGCTTATTTTCCTTTTGAAGAGATTATCTTTTTCTATTTGTGTGTCGAATTTGCATCGATATGTGAGCCCGTATTACTCTCATCCAATTCTTAGTCGACGAAAGAGGGGTGAGGGGGGAGCAGTATTAATTCCATTGGTTTATTGCTTGAGTGCGCTTTTTACTGGGAGTTGATTTCACTATTCAGTTGTAGACATCCGTGCAATTTATTTGTCGTAGAGTTTGCGTTGTATAAATAGGAAATCAATGCCTTGGTATTTTTAGTTGTCCGATGTTGCTCTGGGACATAAAAAATAATAAGCCAACTATGTTGATTGCCTAGCATGTCGAAAAGGCGACTAATGGTATATGAGGTTTTGGGTATGTGATTGTGTAGGCAATGAGCTAGCCACTTATAAAAATAAATGAATAAATTCTCCAGACTGACACACCAATTCCCTAGTTCCAAACTAAGCTTATGCTTCTACTATGGATACAAGGCGAACGGATAGACGTACTTTTTATAAACATCCACGACTCGAGTACAAATGTCCATGTTCATCACTCGAAACACTTGCCCCTAGCGGGATTCAAACCCGCGACCCTTGGTTTCGTGGCCAGGGTCTCTGACTAACGGGCCAGTCACTTGTCACTACATTTTGGCAATATTTTCGCGTGTCACTTCTAGCACACAAGTCAACGATTTATTTTCCCTGTCCCCTCATTTCTATACAGCATTAGTTATATCACAGTTCTCATTCATCACCTTAAGGAAACATTCAGACAATAGATTAGCCGTACAACCGGGTGCGCTCGCGATACTCGCCTCGCGTGTGCACGCAAGATACGCGCCCCGCGTGCGCGTTACGATACCGACCCCGCTAGGAAAATGCACACTTGGATATGTTAAGGGGTCTCTTACAGTGGCAACAAATAAATTCAATAACTACTAATAATTAACCAGAAATGGGACCAGCTAGAAAGTTCATTCTATGTACTAACAAAAAAAAAATAGTTGTCAAAATCATTTTAATTGTCATAGAGAAGTTAACGAAAATGGATAAAATTATCCTGCCAAAATGAGAACTGTCTTATTTGTCAAATTAAAAGGTACTGTATTTCAGGGACAAAAAAATCATACAGTTAAACCGAGCGAATACACATGGAAAACTACTGGCAAGTACTTTTTTAAATCCAAATCACCATACTTCAATCGTGACGTGGCAACAATGTTATTTCAGTGCCATATATCGCTCATCTTCCCTCATTTCTATACATACGACGTTAGGTACACGATAAGTTCTAATTCGTCACCAAAGGAAACATCTCCGTTGTTGCTAACTCGGGCAGATTAGCCGTACAGGCGGGTGCGACACACGCCCCGCGTGCGCGCCGCGATACCGCCCGCGCTGGGATAATGCGCACTCGAATATGTTCGGGGCCTCTATTACACTGGCATTCGATATGTTAATTTTGATAGACCTCTTCGTTGAGAAGCTCTTCGCTGACAAAAACAAAGGTCGCGGGTTAAAATTTGCATTTATGACAAAGCTGGCTAGACGGTTTACGTGATGGTAAGAGATAAAAAAGATACTCCAGAAGAGTAGTAATTCATTTATTGGTCTTAGTATTAAAATATTTAATAAAATTCCAGAAAGTCTACTAGCATTACCTTCACAAAAGTTCAAATTCTGCATTAAAGCGTTTTTAATGAGTAAGGGCTACTATAAGATTGAAGACTTCCTAAATGACAAGCATATATGTTTAACTTCATAATGAAGTGTTCACCTGCAGTGTTACCTAGTAAGTGTGGATTATTAAGGACGAAATTGTAAATTTTTGCATTTAAAAGAGTAACTATCGAGTTTCTTTCCAGTTTCTTCTCGATAGAGTCTACCTTCCGAACCGGTAGTATTGTTTTCTTTTCTGTTTAAATTGACTATTCATAAGAGTTTTTTTGAAGCCTAGATAAATAAATAGATTTTGAATTTGAATTTGAATTTGAACCGTCGCCCATAGACACTCGCAATATTAGAGGAATCGCGTGTGTGTCGTTTGGTTAGGTTCTGGGAAAATACGTTTTATTGAGTTTTCACGCACGTTGTCTTTCCTATCCATGCTGCACCAGGTATATATATATATCATAGTCTAGTGCTTAAAGTTTCAGATTGTCTATTTCTAACTTATTAATTTTACTTTTTGACGTTCATGGAATTATGTCGATTTACAGAAGCGACAACCACCTTAGTAATTTGTTCATTAGGATTTGCGAGTGCGTTAAAGATATCCCCGATCAGTGTTCAGAGCAGTTATCTGTAAGTGAGGAGTAACAGCCGAATCCGGCATCGTCCGCGGCGCGCTACATTCGACGGGCCAACTTCGCTAGCGACTAGCGGCAGCTCAATGGGCGCTCGCGAATTCGCTAACGAATAGCGAATATCTTCTGTAATGCGTTTCGAGTGAATAATTTGAGTTATTGTTGTTGAAGCTTCATATTTCGGAAGGCTTTGTTGGTAATTATATTAGCGAAATACTGTTCGAAGATTTGATGTTGATTTTGACATCTGTACTAATATTATAAAGCTGAGAGTTTTTTTGATTGAACGCGCTAATCTCAGGAACTACTGGTCCGATTTGAAAAATTATTTCAGTGTTAGATAGCCGGTTTATCGAGGGAGGCTATAGGCTATATAATATTAACCATAAACGCGGGTAAAACGGGCACAGCTAGTGTAATATAAAATTATAATTTTTATCATTAGGATAACTTGAATAAGAATTGTTGGTTTGCGGTTTCGATAACAATATCCCATCTCGTTAACAAAATACTTTGAAAAAAAATATCAATCTGTACTTTTATGTTCATGATTAAATAAAATGTAAAAATAATAAAACTTAATTTATAGGATACTAAATTGGGAAAAAAAGCTCCGTAAATTATTAATTTCACTCGAATTTATTAAGAACTCCATCTTTGTTTTTGATTAGTCTTCAAGGAAAAAGGTTGAAGACAAGAAATTTCGGCGTTTTTTATGAGCGCCTCTCGAGAAATAAAACGGAGCGGCGAATTGACTTTAATGAGTTCTCATAACACTTTATTATTTATTAGTGCCTACTTTGAATAAATGCTTACTTTTATCAGATACCTATTGCTGCTAATCATTTCTAAATCAGTAATTGCTTGTGATTTTCACTCTATGTACAACAACATTATCTACATCTGTTATTTAGCAGCAAAAATGTACAAGGTTAAAAATTAATCTCAGTTGTGATTAATCTCGTTCTGAAAAGCGACTCTTCCTTTTTGATGTATTTAAAACGTAGCTTACCTATGTTACCCAGAATACATATATTATGTGATGTTTTCATATGATCATAATCTTCTTCACCCCCCAAAGGGGGGGATTATGGGCGTGATGTTATATTTTGTTTATGTTTATCATCTTCTTAGCGTTGTATCCCGTGCTCAGACGAGGTCCGCTTAGTCCATGATCCAGGATTTAGCGAGTCTGATAATTTCATTGTAGCGACTGCCCATCTGACCTTCGTATCACTAAGATAGGGGAACGAGACATTTTTTGGATCATGGTTACAAATACAAAGTTGTTTCAATTTGCAGGTTTCATCGAGAGGTTTTCCCTCACCGCCGAGCTAGTGGTATAAATACGTACCTACATATATTTGAAAAATCCCTTCGGATTTTTCAAATATATGTAGGTAGCACGTACCTATGTACGTGCTCGGGTTTGACCCCGCACACCTCGGTTATAAGGCGCTTGTCCTTACCATTAAGCTACCATCAGTCGGATGTATTCATATGATACATATTTGTATTTAAACAGATGTGTTCCAAATGCCTTCACTTCTCAGATCTTGCCGAATAACGAGTCAATTCGTTATGCTATTCTGGGCAACATAAGCCACGTCTTAACGGACTCAAAAAAGTAAGAGCTACTTTTCAGAGCGAGATCAATTATGATGTAATAATACATTATATGTTTGTATATACAACAGTTAAAATCATAAACCTTCGTTTTAGCTTCGTTTAGTGAGGTAAAGCTATTATTGTATGTACATTATCTGTATGACTTGGTATAAATATTATTTTAATCGAAAAGTGTAACTACTGAGTATCTTGCTGGTTTCTTCTCGGTAGATGCGACGTTTCGAACCGGTGGTAGATTAAAATTGTTCTATTTTGTATCTAATTATTTGACGATTTACAAGTGCTTATTTGAAGCCAACGTAAATAAAGATATTTTGAATTTCAATTTGAGTCATTTAAGAATTATATTTCTCAATATGAAATATATAATATATGTATATACGTACATACAATGAACGCACAAACTGTAACATTATATTATTACGGCGTCTTTCTAGAAATATTTTCAGTCCACAGACACAATCTGTTAAATTTTCGCAGTTAAGTACTTACTGCACATTTTCTGAACGATAGACTGTGGGATTATAAATGTAAGCTCATTTTGCTTATCAAATAGAAGTACTAATTTTTATTGCTACATTGTATAGTGTTTACGTTTAGTTTAAAAATAATGTGCCAACTGTGGTTCTTGCCTAGCATGTCGTAAAAGGCGACTATGGTATATCGGGTTTTGGGTATGTGATTGTGTAGGCGACAAGCTAGTCACTACTTTTTCACAATTTTCCATCTAACCCAGCCCAGTTTTATTTTTGGCTGAATGTGGTTAAAGGGGCTTGCTGCCCCTTCGACTCTGCCTAGTCCTTCGGGGATTACGGGCGTGATGTTATGTTATGTGTTATGTTACGTTTAGAGACTAAAATAGTAAAACTTTGCGAATTTTAAGGTACTTATCTTTTCGACTATTAAAATAAATTCACTGAATTAATATATATTTATATATATCATATTATAAAAGCCATAAAGAAATTACTTTTTTAATACACTTTTTGGCTGGCCCGTTGGTCGAGTGGTCAGAGACCCTGACCACGAAACCAAGGGTCGCGAGTTCGAATCCTGCGAGGGCAAATGTTTGGTGTGATGAACATGGACATTTGTACTCGAGATGGATGTTTATAAACGTATTTAAGTATGTCTATCCGTTCGCCTAGTATTCATAGTACAAGCATAAGCTTAATTTTGAACTAGGGAATTGGCGTGTTGGTCTGGAGAATTTATTATTATTATTTATTATTACTTACGCGCCTTAACAGCTTATCCTAATCTGATGAAATTTGGTATTATTGTTGGGGTTTACAGATATTAACATGATATGAAAAGTCTATGAATTCAAAACTATTCATCAAATACTTATTATTGGCTTTATGCCGAAAATATAAAAATAATGCTTATAAATCATTTATTACCTTATAGGTTACCAATTATTTGCTGTTAAACTTAAAGCTAATAGGAATTTTAAAAAGTCAGTCCTTTTAAGAATAGGTCATTTCGAGAATAAGGCATTGTAGGAATGAGTCTTTTGCAGAATGAGGTATTATGCGAAAAGGTCTATTTAAGAATAGGTCATTTCGAGAATAGGTCGTTTTTTTTGGCGTAAGCCATTTTGCGAATAGGTCCAATATCTACTAAACCATCTCGTGGTATGTAATCAATAACAGATTACGTTCCGCGAACCGAGCCGCGAACAGAGCCTAGTTTATCGTATTCCGCTTCAATCATGATATTAAAACTCCTCCCGTCCAGATATTACACCCTGCTAGCAAATATATATCGAGTGCGCTCCTCAGTTTATTGTATCGGCCATAACTCAGTCTGGACAGGCCCTCCGCCCTTCCTGTTTGCGACTCGTCGAATTCATTTTATTACACTGTCCGCCCCGACGGGAATGGCGGCACTCGGCCGTTTCCAGCGAGCGATGTATAGGAAACACACCGCATTATGGTCCGACTAAGGATGTATTTGTCTGTATCGAGATCTGCAGCCGGGTTTGCCGGGAACGTACATCGTCTGCTGATTTCTGCGGTGGAGCTGGATTGCACTTTATGTTATTGTTTTAAGGTGGTTTTCAATGTTGGCAATGTAGGTCACACGATGGACTGTGAAGGATCTTGCCTTTATGTGGAGACGAGGAATAAGAGTTAGGACATCACCCGAAGGACCATTATTCTACAAGTGCAGAGTATATTAAGAAATGATGACTATTGTATTAAAAAAAAATCAAAATTCAAAATTTCTTTATTCATGTAGGCCTTAAAAAAGCACTTATAAATCGTTAATTTTACAAAATTAATCTACAATGTGAATCTACCACCGATTCGGAATGCTGATTCTACCGAGAAGAAACCGGCAAGAAACTCGGTAGTTACTCTTTTCAGCGTCAAAATATACATGAGTAATATACACTTTTTTTAAATGTTCTAAACCAAATCATACAATCAACGACTGTGGGAGATGACATAATATTATTACTTACAATAAAAGTGTGAGATTAACCAGAGCAGAGCCCCCAAAGGTGGCACCTGTGCCCAAGCATGACGTATGTGTCAGCCATCGTTTCACTCAACCATATCAGAGGGAATGTAACGACCCGCCACATAACGCCACCACCCCAGAGGCAATTAAGTGAGCATGACTACTCAGGCTATCACAGCAATTAATTAAAAAAACTAAAAAGAATAAAGGTCACAAATATCCAACATCAGCCACTAACCATAGGAAAAGGTGTACAATACTGAATAAAAACTGTAATATCCTATCTTAGTCTTGGACTTAAAAAGAATGCGCCATCTGTGTTCCTTGCCTAGCATTTCGTAAAAGACGATGGTATATCGCGTTTTGAGTTCGAGCTACTACTGAATGTGTAGTACTCGTATTTCACCAACAGATGGCGTTGAGTGTATATAGCCTCGCGGTGGCATTTCGTTTTACTGAGATCATATATACCCAACGCCATAGGGTTCAAATTAGATAACAAGTAGATCTAAAGAGACCATTCAAGACCATAAAAGACACCAATTATACTAATAAGACCATGCATTAAATTAGTTCATTAGAAGTTCGGTGTTTCATTCAGTCTTTCTGTGACGGTGCTGGGTCCTAGTCTACACACCTAGGTACTGAATAAACTTTATGTATGTATAGCAGGTCTATGTTCAGTGGGGTCATTGGATGACGCAACGTTTAATGAAGTTCATTGTGAGTTGAGTCCGCTATGATGCCAGCAACATTTCTGAAACAGACAAAATGATACATTTGCATTTTGTGGGTGGATAAAATTTAGTGGTAGGTGGTAGACATTCCGTGGTGCATGGCAAATTGTACTTTATTATTCTGGTGAAAGATTCGTCTATGAGAATTGTTTGAAAATGCTATAATCATTATCATCATTTTTTACCGTTTTCCTAACTTTGAGGCTAAAGCACAAGCCGTGTGAAGCCAAAATTCAAAATAATTTTCCAAGTCGGTCCAGCAGTTTAGGAGCTAATTCAATGCAACAAACAAATGTGCAATAATATGGCCTGTCTTCCGGTTCTTGGTAATAAAGAGTGAAGGGGGTGAAATTGTTTGTCTGTCTCAAGTAGCAGCTAGATTAGTTGTGCCATCATACTTGTTCGTCGCAACTTTAAGTTTTGTTTGTTAACCCGCCGCTGAGTCTGCTGTCTAGCAGGCGAGGGGAGGTTGTTTGTTGTGTTCAAATATTACAAGCTTTATTTAACTTTGTAATATTAATAGTAGTATGTTAGCACGAAGAAAAAAGGGGAGCTTTTATGTTCGGCGGGATGTTTGTCATCATTTTGGCAACTGTTTTTCTTCGCTTAGTTTTTGAAAATATGCATCGTGCTAAAGGCTTTTACGTATTAGCATTTGCCCACGGTAACGCTAGCGTGGGATTAGTTTTATTACAGAAAAGTTTTTAATAAAAATCTCATTTTAAAAGTTTTGGCAAACTATATTTCATACTCATGTTAGAATTGGCCTATCCAGAGATAGGTGTGAAAACGTAGCGGATAGGCCGACAAGAGTTATTTTTCATATATGTATATAAAGATAGTTTAATATGTAACATATATAAGATAAAACATAACATAACACACAGCCCCGTTGGTCGAGTGGTCGGAGACCCTGGCCACGAAACTAAGGGTCGCGGATTCGAATCCCGCTAGGGGCAAATGTTTCGTGTGATGAACATTGACATTTGTACTCTAGTCATGGATGTTTACAAGCGTATTTAAGTATGTCTATCCGTTCACCTAGTATCCATAGCACAAGCTTATATGCTTAGTTTGGATCTAGGGAATTGGTTTGTCAGTCTAGAGAATAAATATTTGAATATATAAAATAATACGTCTTAAAAGCCTGCCAAAAATGTAATCCCTGCGAACAAACACATCGTCAGAGGTTAGCCTCAGTGACTTCATATATTCACTAAACTACATCTAACTAAAGTAGTTACCTCACCGCCTCACCCCTTCACCCCGCTTATATAAGCTAAGCACACTTCAAGATTTACAACAGGGCAATTCGCACGTTGTTGCCTCTCGCGCCGTATATCATCGGCGACCTCCGCCCTCTGAACCGTAGGCTCGGTGTTATTTCATTCGTACCTATGTGGCGGGACCATTGACGAATCTGGATTTGTTCAGTCGAGTCCTTTTGAAACGTTTTTTTTAAACCAGTAGAACTTTTGAAAAATAGAACACAAATTTTCTCTTTTAGAACGCCTTTGATGTAAGGATGATAAAAGTTACGAATTTCGCAACAATGGGTATGATTCTTTAATTATGTTGATTCATGGTAATTCCTTAGTTGGTAGAACGCCATTGTGTCATGAATTTATTAATGTCTTTTCATTTATGTAGTTCTTTGCAATTTTTTTTATATTCAGACGTTTCATTTTTAGTTTTAATAACGTTTAGTGGAAATCCAGAGGACCTTATATGTTTATAGTACTCGTGATGACGAGATACATGTTTCTATTAGTGCGGATATTCTGAGAAATTCTTCTGATAACAATGTCACTATCACATATTGCGATATAAATAGTATACCGTTTAGAAGAGACACGATTTTACTGAGAAAACTATTTGCCTGCGACGTCTATAAGAAGATCTTCCCTCGCTTCCATTTTTCACACTTAGAGTGAAAATCAGCGAGGGATGTATTGGGTCCTTCTAGATTATGTAAATTCTTGGGAATTTCCTCTCGTTCGTATTTTGGATACTCAAGTATATTTGATGACTTCAGTCGAGGATTGAAGTTTATAGATTGAGGTTAAGGGAGAAATATAAAACTTGGAAATACAATGTTAAGGGTTGGTTTATTCGTGACACTGTCTTCTTATTTATATTGGAGATTGCCAAATAAAAAAGACTGCCCTTACTTTATTGTGGTATTGAAAACTAGACGGAAGATGTTATATGATTTAAATTGATTTAATTTAGCAATTAATTACAAACAATTGATAAATTGATCAGACAACTTCTTAATGGTAAGCAATCACCATGACCTATGGAAATTTGCTTCATCAGAGTCACAGACAAGAGCGATGTTGACCTTAAAAGTGTCTTAAACAAATACACCTTTTTGTAAAGTTCTATCTTGTAGTCTATCTTGACTGGCTCGATGGCTCATACGGTAGTGACTCTGCCCCGTGCGCAAGAGTTGTGTGTTCGATCCCTACTCAGGACAAACATACAAATGATGAATACTTGTGTTTGATCTGTGTTAATATTGAATATTTAAGTATATATTTGTAATACATACCGCTGTTGATTATGATATCCGTAACACAAGTGCTTAAGCTATTTACTTCGGAGTCAGACCAATTTATGTGTTGTAGTCTGATATTTAATATTATTTATACATTCAGTATAGTACAGTCTCTTGAGCTATTATCACAACCTCAATGCGCAATATGATATATAAGCAATGAATACGTTTCGAGAAAGAAATGTTCAATCGTTTAATGAAGATACAATGGCAACGATCGCATCAATTCGGCTTACAAGGCATCGGGCGGAGTGTTTGTCGGCCGCGTCCGACGCTCAAACACACCCAACACATTCAAATGTATGCACATCGGCGAACGGTCGGATGCTGTCGGACGACCAACTCGCTTACGCCGACTGAATTTCAATCAGAGCATTAGAGACTTATGTTTAAGCATTTTAAAATATGTCTTGGTGTACCTAATATAAGAGATTACAATTAAAAAATAAGCCTACTATTTTAAACAATATGTTATCAGCATGACATATTTCAACAACTGTAAACTTGCTAATACAACTTTCAATCTGATAAATCTATGAATAATAACATAGTAATTAGTGCTAGGTGACCGTGTCATTAATATTGGCTTAAAGTGGAAGGTAGTATGTTTCATCATATTATGCTGTATGTGATCGAGGCAAACTGAACGTCCAAATAGTTATACCTGTCGGAATCACCGCGATACTAGCGCCATCTTTATTGACAGAGAAGTAAAAGGAACGCCAGCGTTTCCTAGCGACGCTTAGCAGAGTCTACGAGGTAGCAGTCAGCGAGAGGGAGCTCGCTTTCGCTCTCCAGCTGTGCAACTTCTAGAAACTGCCGCGTTCCCTTGCTATGGAGTGGCTTATTGCAGAAAATAGTGAACCGGCCGTGGCTTCTCCGACATACCTATTAAAGTGTCTTACTCAGTTGAACGGAACGTTGGCTAGTTATGATTAGAATAATTAACTATGATTCCTTACTGGTGAGGTGATATGGATAAAGTAAGGGATGTATCCATTAAGTAATAATTAATAAATATTGGAACTGCGCGTCACTTCACGGGGGTTGTTAAAAGACATATAAACATCCTACTAATATTATAAATGCCAAAGTTTGTATGTATGGATGGATGTTTGTTAATCTTTCACAAAAAAAAAACTACTGAATGGATTTTAATGAAACTTTAGAATAATATACATTTTTAGAATAATAATATACATACATTTTTAGAATAATAATATACTTTAGAATAATAATATACATACATACACTTGCATAAGATATAAGCTATGTTTCATTGATGTACCACGCGAGCGAAGCCGCGGGCAGAAGCTAGTTTTTAATATATGGAAATAGCTTGACTTGAAATTTCTACTGTTACTTCAGAGATAATTTCCTTGCATCGATTTATTTCGATATATAGAAACCAATCACACAAACCCTAAGTTACCTGGTATTGACTGGCGAGTGTTTATCGGACGCATCTGATGCTCAGCGCATGCAAACTATGCACATTAGTAGTCGGTCGGATGTGTACCGCTGTCAGACGACCTTGGCTAATCCGGGCCGGCCCAATCTTATTCGGCGCTCGTTTGTTATGTAACAGATGTATTAACTCAAATTCGGAAACCGCTCTTGGTCGGAATACCACTCGTAGACCAATTCTGTTCATATTTGGAATTCTTGTATTGTTTCCTATTCCAACTTCCGTTTCTATTTCGTTACGGTTTGCTGTTAGCTTTTTTCATGTGTAACTGTAAGTTTTGGTTAGAGACGTGGCCCGGGTATGGGGTAAGGAAGTTTAAAAATTCCAACTTAAGAAAGAAAAAAAAAATAATAATAAATAAATTCTTCAGACTGGCACACCAATTCCCTAGTCCCAAACTAAGCTTAAGCTTGTGCTATGGATACTAGGTGAACGGATAGACATACTTAAATACGTTTATAAACATCCATGACTCGAGTACAAATATCCATGTTCATCACACGAAGTATTTGCCCCTAGCGGGATTCGAACCCGCGACCCTTGGTTTCGTGGCCAGGGTCTCTAACCACTCGACCAACGGGCCAGTCAAGAAAGTCAAAAAGTAAGAAAGAACATAACATTTATTAGACTATTACCAACGCTCCAGCAATACTCGAGGTATTTAGTGTTTGTATGGGTATACAGAGCTTTTGCACTGAACTTCCTAAGAACTTATGAATATTAAGCGTTTTCCTAATCAAAAAAGTTACATTGACACGGCAAAACTATAGCATTTTACTAAGAAATTTCATCGGGAAAGTTTAATTTAATACGGCGAAGTGTAACGGGAGGACCATTACAGTTCTGTTGTTGCGAGACTTTGTTGCGAAGGCCGAACGTCTGAACAATAGCCAACTACCAATTAAGACGGGCTCGCCTGTCATTACCAGTTTTTATTCGGCGGAGTTGCTACTGCGACGAAGTTAGCTCTTATAATACACGGTAGTATTCCTGAAAGGTAGCTAGGGTGAATACGATGATTCAAATGTCTCATTTATGAAAGCCTAATACAAGTATGATTAAAATTGCTTTCATGATAAATATGATATCAGAAGGGGAAAGAACGGACGTTTTCAATTGTTTATTTTTATTTGACAGTCTTTATGGCGCAATAGCCGTGTTAGTTTAATGGTAAGGACACGCGCCTCTTAACCGATGAGTGCGGGTTCAAACCCGGGCACCACGGTGGAGGAAAACATCGTGATGAAACCTGCAAATTCAAACAACTTTGGATTTGTAACTATGATCCAAAAATTGTCTGGTTCCCCTATCTTAGGGTTACGAAGGTCAGATCGGCAGTAGCTTCAATGTAACTACCAGACTTGCTAAATCCTGGATCAGGGTCTAAGCGGACCCCGTCTTAACACGGGACATTAAGAAGATGATGAAGACAGTCTTTATGGCGCAATTACTCAGACTTCATGAAAAAACTAAAGGTGCGTTCAATCTCAGCATTGTGACAAATAGTTGAAGTTAACATTATATAGGTTATTTACACAAACAGATTTATTTGTGGTCCACAATAACGGTGTTTATCCTAAGCACCTTGGTGTCTAGTCAGTGTAACTTTGTGATATTGTCTGATGTCACAAACCTACATTGTATCATTTTGTGTCGCTCATATATTTTGAGTGATTTAGATTTTCTTCCTTTCGTACAGCCTCTTTTGTAAAAAAGTCACTTTTTAAACAGTGATCCATAAATTTGGATAGTCTTTAAGTTGTATTTATGTTATAAGTTGGTCAGTTTCTGCTATAGATGCTCTCTTATCTGCCGAACTCATTTAAGTCAAACCTTCCATCTGCTCCCACGTATGTCCTCAACGAACCACAGACGCAAGGCAACCTCTTATCTATGGCCAATGACATAAACTCGTCTCGATGCTAGATTAGCGAAGACGCCAGACGGAGTTACTGCACGCTCCGTCATTCGCTAGGTCCCGCTCCAGACAGTTTTATGGAGGGATTCTTCCAGAAACTTAATAGTCAACACTTTCGGTACACTGTCTGGGTGCTTATTAGTGAAGTACCTACCGCTTCTGTGTGTTGACGTCGTGAAAGGTTGCTGATTTACTGTTGGAGTAATTTGAGGAATGCAATTGTGGCATTTCTTGTCTCTTGAATTAGTTGTCTGCAAAATTTTCTTTAGACAAAATTATTTCTATTTCTAACAGTTTTGGGGAAAATATTTCTTAATAGTTTTCACATTATTTTATTAGTATTCATAGGAGGATAAAGTTTAATATAGTAATTCATGATGACACTTCTGTCTATACTATACCGTAATACAACGACTTGCGTAGTATAAAAGGCATGAATGAGGTGTTTATATATTTTTGTCTTTGCTTGGCTTCTATTTGGACTAATGCGGCTGTTCGTGATTAGATAACAAAATAGGTTTAATTATTTAGACAAAAAATCCTTTGTTTCTAGGAGGGCTAAGTGACGCGACACACACGTCAAAACGTCAGCTAACCCGTATAAATTGCACGCCCCTTACTACCTGGGGGTCGCAGGTGCAGCCCGAAAAAGGGGGCAAAAACGACTCTCTGTCGGGCGGAAGAGATTGAAGCGTTTTTGTGTTCGCTGGGAATGTCGGACTGCTATTGGTCGGGGCCGTGCGCCGTGCGGAAAGTAACATACGTAATCCGCATAAGCTTGGGAAGGTTATGTACTTTGTATGATGTTAATTTCGCGGTACGCGTAATTCCCTTCGTCATAGATTACGGGGGTTAAGGGGATGCAAGAAAAATCTGACAGCGTATGCGCTGCTTTCGCATTTGCGTTCATGTTCATGGTAAAATATAATTCGTTATTATATTAGTGGATTGTTATTGACGAAATGTCAGCGGTTGTCTGAATGGAAGCGAACTTGTTAGACATAGGCAAGTTTTGTCTGTTTCAGTATTTTAATAACATTTTTAACCTGTTGCCGCCTAATGTACGTTCCGAATCGTTGGTAATAATATTTTTTATTCATATTAACTATTTATAAGTGCGTTTTTGAAGCCTATATAAATAAATAGATTTGATTTAGAATTCGCACGCCTGTCGCCAAAATTTAAATTTATTTGTGCTTCTATGGCCCATGATTAATGCCTGTATTTTGTGTCACGTCTTAACAGCTCGCTTTGTTTACATCACCAAATACTCATGAATTTACCTAATAGGGGACAATACTGGGTCAAAAACTATCATTCTATTTAGTACGTCAGTTAGATTATACAAAAATACATGACACATATTTTTTGCTTTATTAAGATATCAATAAAATACAAACATAAAGAGCATCAAAGTTTTGGAGTGGGGGCTTGCAACGGCACTTGTAAGTAAACGTTTGACCAACGTGTGACGTCATGCACAATTTGAATCCGCTGTATCTTCGCCAGAGTTAGTTTGACAAATAAATGAAAAAATACGTGTTAAATATTTTTTTATAATCTAACTGACGGACTAAATAGATTTTTTAGTCCGCTCCCCTATTGATGTATTTATTAAAATTCCTCATAAACAGGGTCCTAATAAATTTAAGATGACATTGCCTCTTCTCTAGAAAAAAAGTCTTTATTTGAACGTCATGTATATTCTTAGGAACGGTACCCCAAAAAATATCTGTGCAAAATCTAGTCCATCAGGTCGTCCGGGCCGGCTGAGCAAACAAAGGGGCGGCCGGCTGCTGGGGGAGTAGAACGGAATGCAGGTTTTCAATTGAGCCCGGCTGAGCGTCCGGGGCTAATGGGCCCGAGCACAGTGTCGGAGGTTCGAATATGTTGCAATATACCACTGGCAATATATAATATCTAACGGCATGTGTAGGTACATAGTGTTAAAATATAATTAAAAAAAATATATAATCGATCAGTCTTACGCTACTTTTTCTATAGCGGACTTGAAAGAGAGGAATACTAGTCGTCATAGACCCCCGGAATTGAAGTAATATGTTTTTAAATTTCCTTAAAAGACTTGCGTGTCTTCTGAAATAAAGTCAAATTTTTTGGAATTATTCTTGGAACTCTTTAAATACATTTGGGCTCTTAGGGATCCGCGGTGCATAGTTCAAAAACGCTGCTTTAGAGTATTGATGAGAAAACACGCAGAATTTCCGCTTTAATTCAGTCTAAATGTTTTCACCTCAGGGCGCCCAGTCGGTCCGGAATCCATTCTTGCATTTGGCGTGCAGCTTATAATTGAAATGAAGCAACACATACTTTAAGAACTAAATATTTGGAGCATCTGTTCCTCTTCTTTACTTTCTATGTGCGGAACCAAAGGAATTATCTGCGCGAAATCTAGTCCATCCCGCGCCGGGCGGAGAGTTTCAATTGAATTGCGCCTGTGCCGGATTAATTGGCTGACCCGTGTCGTGGGGCAGATTCTGAATACTGGATGTTGCTTGGAATGTACCATTCGCATCGAGAGCTAGATATTTCTCTGGCTACACACGCTACACGCTATTTCGTGTAAACGATGTGTGCCTTTTGATATGCTATATTTCTGGGTATCTACATATATATACCATCACGCTTGCAACCCCCGAAGGGGTAGGCAGAGTCAAAAGGACAGAAAACCCCTTTAACCGCATTAGGCCAAAATAAAAGTGAGCTGAGAATAGGTGAAAAATTGTGAAAGGCCTTCACAATCACACACCCAAAACCCGATATACCTTAGTCGCCTTTTACGACATGCTGATCAACATGGGTATCTATTAGAATAGATACCCAGAGATATGGCATATCAAAGAATATTGCTGGATAATTGCTATGCTAAATAGTATCCAGTACTAAGGAGTCCGTTCCTGCGCATAGAAGTGCTTATCTGCTTTTACGACCAATATTAAGTGTCAACAACTAATCTGAAGGGGCATGCTGCCTCTTTGACTCTGCCTACCCCTTCGGGGATTATGGGCGTGATATTATGTATGTATGTAACAACTAATCTCCGCCTTCTTCGACATATCACGGTACAGAACCTAAAAGATGTCTGCACCAAAATCTGGAGTAGATTTTAGCTCTCAGTTGAACCAACACGGGCGGTGCCGTGCGTGCGCGCCGGGCGGGGGTGTCAATTGAGTTGCGCCTGTGGCAGTTTAATTGGCTGACCCGTATAGGATATTCTGAATACTCTATGTTGCTTGAAATGTACAACTCGCATGAGCAATGATATTTAGCCTGTACCACTAGCTCGGCGATGAGGAAACTTGCAGAATAACTGTGTACGTCTAACCATGATTTTCTTTCATGAACAAAACCCATTTGTTAATAAAGTCATACTCGCTGCCACCTTACTCGAGAAAGTTATTTTAGTTTAATTACCCGCACTTCAATTATTTTATCTTTGAGAATAAGATTTCTTTTTTGTCAACTAAATTAATTCTAAGTCGTTAGCTAACAAATAATATGTGCTTTTATAACTTTAAACCGTCCATTTCGATGTTTATTTTGCATGTTCATATGTAAACCAGTGTTTCTCAATGTAAGTGAATAATTTGTATTCTGTTAAATGTCTTAAACTTAAATAAAGTTGGAACAAGTGCCAGTGTTGGAATTAAAAAATATTTTTTTCTCAATTAGCGTATTTTTTTTGTGTGTACCTACTTTCTATCTTCGAAGAAAGACCTGTACAAGTTTCAAGTCTCTGATGCAGAGAGTTTAGTAAACATTTGTACCGGGTCTCGCGTCTGCTTAATCCACTTATGACGAAGTCTCAATATGGCTGCCAGCACAACGCTCGCATTGTACAAGTCTTTCAGCGGCTCGTTCGGACCAGGTTTTCAATCGAGCGCGGACCTGCGCAGTTTAATTGGTTCGGGGAACGATTCGTATGGCCTTTTGTGTGGGATACATGGGGAGTTAGAGCGATGCTCCGTTGGGACGCGTGTGCTTGTTCATAGTTAGCTAGTTGGGCATATGTTTTCCGCACTTAGCTTCATAACTAGGCCATTGTGCATAGATGGTCATTGTACCACTACTATGATCAATCAAACTACTTTAGCTCCATCCAGAAGGTAATTTGAGGACGTTTGAGTGCAGGCTTCATCAAAAGAGGGTTGCCTATTAGCCGTGTCCTTGTCGCGTCACGCTGCTACTTTTACACTGAAAAGTACGTGAGTTGTACTTCATGCATCCCCTGCATAGGGGGCTGTCAGTGGCTCCTATTTTATGTAGGTGTCTGTTTAGTAGGGTTTCGTAAGCCCCTTTCTTGAGGCATTTGTGTTAAATACTCATCCCCGCTTTATGAAAAAAAAATTAAATTAAATATTTTGCGGTACTCACCCGAGCCTGGACGTCAAAGTGACAGATTACGGTGGAGACTCTTCGATTCATTCACTCTTATAGTACCTACCCTGGGCGAGGGTTGTTGGGGAGGGGGGACGCGAAATGGCCTGGGGGTCTGTTTGCGGAAATAGGATCGGCCGCGGGCCCCGAGTGGTTTGCGCAAATGGGCCCGTATTAATTCCTTGTTGTCGCGCGATGACGTCATAACTCACGTTGTATTAACTTTCACTTTGGGAATTGGCAGCTGTGCATATTTTTTATTTATGAATATTGGTCGATTGTTTCTCGCGCTTACCTAAGGGGAGGAGATAATGTGTTTTATTATAACGTTTGATTGTACAAGTGTTTCTCTTTCACTTTTCACTACTTACACAATTTGCAATCTTTGTAAGAAAGAAAGAAATACTTTATTTGACACACACATATCTAACCAAAACAACAATTGCAAGACAAACATAAAACAGATATAACAAGTGTGTGCTAAAAGCGCTCCCGATCAGCTCAAGTCGCGAGCCACCTGACCCTGGAGGCAGATCACGACACCGGTTTATACATAATCTGCATAATCCTCTGGCTCTGTCTTATTCAGCGGTTGCTAATGTGATAGTATATACATATATATATTTATTTATTTATAAATATCATTAACCCAAAACTTTATAATCATTATTATTGTGTACACAATGAACATGCCGTTTAGTCCTCAGCTAGTTCAATTTAGCAGCTTTTCTTTAAACAATCTCTTTTTAAATAATATTATATTCAGTAATTTAAATTAATTTGGTATTTTATTAAATATAATATATACAAACAAAACATCTAACCCAGCCCAGTTTGGTTTCTGGCTGAATGTGGTTGGAGGGGCCTGCTGCCCCTTTGACTCTGTCTACCCCTTCGGGGATTATGGACGTAATTTTATGTAGGTGTGTACAAAGCTAAACATCTTTTACTGTATTCAGCCAGATGGGGCGTTACATCTAGAACAAGTCTATCAGGATTTCTATTATCGCGTGTATAGATATCACATGCTTTTTTAAAAAGTATTTTATTCTTATATAGAAACATGCACACTTTAAATATATACAAGGATGGAAGCGGTAACAAACTAAGTTTTTTCCGTTTACCTAGTATCTATAGGACAAGCTTTAAGCTTAGTTTTGAACTAGGTAATTAATGTGCCAGTCTGGAATTTTTTTTTATTTAATAAAGTAATTAAAGTTAGACATGATTATTAATTCCAGTACGTCTACCGTTTAAAGGTTAAGACAGTTCATACATAATGCACGCAATACCCATAGAATACATACAATAATAGGTTAATTAAACCACATTTATCAAAAATAAAATTTAGTTGGGTTAGATGGAAAATTGTAAAAAAGTAGTGAGAAGTGGCTAGATTCTTGCCTACGTCATTACAAACAAACCCCATATCCGATACACCAATAATCACCTTTAAAGTCATGAGCAAGTAACACAGTTGGTATGTACTACTTACATTATTTTTAGTTCTAGACCATCATCATATAATACAATAGGGATGTTGAACCCATATAATATTTAATTTTGAAATATCAACTCGTATAAGTAAGTTAGTAGTATGTTGTAAAACATTATTGATTTTGAATTATATTGAGTCTACGATTTAAAATTTTACAAAAACTGGTCAGTTGACTATAAGAACTAGTGGCGTCATAAACGGACAAGCTTACACTTATTTTTTGTTACTTTGTCCCATGTTGGTCGGGGACTAAAAAATAATGTGCCAACTGTGGTTCTTGCCTAGCATTTAAAAGACGACTAATGGTATATCGGGCTTTTGTCACTACCTTTTTTAAAATTTTCTCTATTAAATATTAATAATAGACTGATTATTTTAAATATTTTATTTTATTAGAGTGGTGGTAGCTCAATGGTAAGGACACGCGCCTCTTAACCGAGGAGTGCGGGTTCAAACCCGAGCATGTACCTCTGGATTTTTCAAATTTATGTACGTATTTATACCACAAGCTGGACGGTGAGGGAAAACATCGTGATCTTCCCCTATCTTAGGGTTACGAAGGTCAGATCGGCAGTCGCTTCAATATAATTACCAGACTCGCTAAATCCTGGAGCATGGTCTAACCGGACCCCGTCTAAACACGGGACATAACGCTAGGAAGATGATGATGAGATGACATTTATGCCATGCGAATGAAGCAAAAGAATGGTTTCAGGGTAGTTGAGATTACATATATTTTAAGTCAAGAGTTTCATCATTATAGTACTACAAAAAAAATCTTATATTTTAAATTTATTCCTTGTTAAATCAGCTTAGGGCCCGTAAGTGCTCGGTACTATGAAATTATAATTTAGGGATTACATTTTTATCCTGTCCTTGTATCAAAACCTGGCAACGATGTGGTAGGGCTGCTCGAGTTTTATGAAACACTAGCTTCTGCCCGCGGCTGCGCTCGCGTGGTACATCGATGAAACATAGCCTATATGTTATTCGGGTGTATGAGCTATATTATTTTAAAGTTTCATTAAAAGCCATTCAGTAGTTGTTTTGTGAAAGAGTAACAAACATCCATCCATACATACAAATTTTCGCATTTATAATATTAGTAGGATGATGTTTCCTGGTAGGAGCGGTAGAAGCTTAATGGCTGACATGCGCCCCACATACGAGGAATATCGGTTTAAGCCCGGATATGGCCTGTGAATTATTCATATACAGACACTATACGAATAAATATATATGCAGGTAATTCACAGAAATATATATTTATCTATTAATGTAACAAGTGCAACAAGCACTACTATGGCATGTGGTGTTTACCGTATCTTTTTTATTTTTATTTTTTTATATCCGACTACATCACATACATTGATTTGACTCCGAGGTAAGTAGCTTAAGCACTTGTGTTACGGATATCAGAATCAACAGTGGTATTACAAATATATACTTAAATATTGGATATTAACACCCAGACACAGAACTAACACAAGTATTCATCATACGAATGTTTGTCCTGGGTGGGAATCGAACTCACAACTCTTGGCGCATGGGGCAGGGTCACTACCGAATGCGCCATCGAGCCAGTCTTCATATTGAGTGGCCTATCACAAAAATATTATTTAGCGATTAATCCAGAGCTCAAGTGTCTAGTAAGTGCATATCTACGTAGATGTGCATGATGTCGTATCGCGGCACCTTATTAGTGTCACTGTCAAGGATAAAGGTATCCTACAAGTAGTACCTAGACTGTCTAGTGACACTTTTCATCAACCGTAAGTTGCAACGTATGTAGGTACATAAACCAATGCGGCATCGTCGCAACCGAATCGATACTCATTGATTTTGTTCCAGCATCCGACCCGCCTTCCATCACGCAGCCCTACGGGTGTCGATTTTATCGGAATAATTAAACATGCAAATGTAGGCAAAGCTGCGGGGCGCGCTGAATCACCGCCGCTTTGTGCGGGAGCGGCGGTAATGAGACGCGAGCGGCCTGTGACCTGGAATGGGGAGCTTTACCCTTTTACCCCTTCTTTTTTACCCGTCCGGTGGTACTGAACGGTAATGTAATAAACGGTCTTATCATAACATATTCTTAATTCCAATATGAGTCCATAACTATTGACTCATATTTTAAAACAACAGGAATGATGACTGCATTAAAAAACTATAATTCTATTTAATCCGTCAGTTAGATTATACAAAATACTAGAGACATATTTTTTGCTTTATCAAATGAACAAAAAATCACAAAGATAGAGAGCATCAAAGTTTTGGAGTGGGGGCTTGTGACGTCACTATTTTGTAAAAAAAATACGAAAGGGTGACGTTATACGCAACTTGAATGCATTGTATTTTCGTCAATGTTTGTTTTAAATAAAAAAAATACGATATGGATTATATGAAAAATTTTAAGTTCAAATCAAATCAAATCAAACATGTATTTCCTCACTAAGTGTACATAGTAGGTGTTAACATAAAAGGAACTTACAACTTAGTTACCATTTAGGTATTGCAAATATAAGGACAGGTGTACCACAACAGTTATTTATAGTAATAGATGTAACAATTATTATTAATGCAGTTATAGTAAAATTATTTCATTTTATAAGCCTGTCCATAAAGGTACATAACATCACGCATATAATCCCCGAAGGGGAAGGCGGAGTCAAAGGGGTAGCAGGCCCCTTTAACCACATTCAGCCAAAAAAGTCAAGGCCCGTCAAGGTTTTTTCTCAAAATAGTATCAAGTTGCTTTAATAATAACTACTCTTAGGTCGCCATTGCGCAGGCGGCTCTTTACTAGCCCCATTTACATACAACTTGACATTCCACAAATAAATCAGACCGTAGGGTTTCTTATTTAACATCCTGATATTTGCAAAATAGTAACATCTTCCAAAGGAACAAGCTCAATCTGTATTCAATCATATATTCTATTGTAGTGGAAAAGTAGATATAAGTATTAATTTCAAATTCAAATAATTTATTTGCGAAACATAGGTTTAAAATGATGGTCTAAGTAAGTAATGTAATGAATCACCACATTCAGCATTTCGGCATGCAAATTACAATTTTCAGAGGTCATGCAAATTACTTTCGGCATAAAAATTACAGTTTACACACATTACATAGGTCGAAATTAAATTCACGCAATTTAAAAATGTCAAATATTATTCATGTTCGCATATTTAATTTAATTATAAATTATTCCCTAGGATATTCTGTATAGTTATTCTGTTGAGTAGCGGTGGTAGCTCAATGGTAAGGACACGCGGTCCAAACCCGAGCACGTATCTTTGCATTTTCAAATCTATGTACGTATTTTTACCGCTAGCTCGATTGTGAGGGAAAACATCACGATGAAACCTGCAAATTCACACAACACAACAATCCAAATATTGTCTGGTTCCCCTATCTTAGGGTTACGAAGGTCAGATCGGCAGTCGCTTCAATGTAATTACCAGACTCGCTAAATCCTGGATCATGGTATAGGCGGGCCCCGTCTGAGCACTAGACATAACGCTAGGATGATGATGATATTCTGTACATGTTAGGATATCTTAATTTACAAAATTTTGACGCAACTAGCTTTTACTGGAGCATAAATTTGCTTTAGGAACAATACACAGACAGTGTTACCTACGCCGACAACTGTTTTAAAAATTAATTATGATATATTATTTGTATACTGGTGGAGGGAACTGCACTCGCATATTGCCGTTAACAAGTTTTACAAGTAAACATTGCACACGGCCGTTCGTTAATTATTTATTTAAATTCGCCCAACGTTTGCACAAGGTAACGTTGCAAGTTTGCCGACTATAATGGTGTTGCATTTGCACGTTAAATAATTATTGCCATGACTCTCTAATTAACTGTTATCTGTTAAAATGTATTTGCGAGTTTACTATTGAACTCAATCTGTCTAATTTTCTATGAATTTATGCAACATGTTACGAAATGTATTCGTAATCGGACTTGTCAAATGAGGGTTTTGTGATGTGATAATAGCTCAATGGTTTTGTGTTCATTGTTCCGCACGCGATGTTTGTTCGTCGATATTTCTTATTTGGTCCATTGAATAGTAATCATATGTGCTTCTTTTAAAAATCTGGGATATTTTTGGTTTAAGAAAAACTGTAAAACAATTAAACTTATCAGGTTTGTGATGGTCGGTTTGCTATTTTTTTTTTTTTTCTGTGCGGTGGATAGAAAAAATAGGGTGAAACCATAGAGGTCCTTGTTAACATACACACAAAAATGCACACATAATCATCCACCCAGTCACAATCAGATCTCATCAGCCGCACAACTCTAAGTAGTCCCGTTTTCACTTATATTCGAATTTAAAAATTACATATGTCTGACAGGGATTTAGGTTATCTTGTTTCTTAAAGTAGAAAAAGAAGACTTACAATTATATTCTTATAAATTTGATAAATCATTATCGAAGCTTTACTCGATGAAATATGAAATAACGTTCATTTGCAGCTAATTATAATCAAAGCATGTGCCAAGAGTATAATATTTTCTGTTAAAAAATAAATCTCATAAATAACTTTGTTCGGCGAAACAACGGCCGAGTAAATCCGATATTTTAATTTTCAATTAAGTATGATGTTAAGGTTAATGGAAATTGAAATATCAGATTTTGAGCGCACACTGGGGAGCGACGCTGCCGGATAATTCTGGATAATTTTGAACAATAGATTCAAGCTTCAAGCTTATTTATGTACTAGTGGTAGCTCGGCGGCCAAATTCGACCATAATTCGATACTGTAGAATATACCTAGTGTAAAATTTAATCTAATTATTAGTAACAAGATGTGCCCAGAGCTTAATCCGCGCTTATGGTTAATATTACAATATAACTCTTTAGCCTTCCTCGATAAATGAACTATGCAACACAAAATATTTTTTCAATTCGGTCCAGTAGTTTTTTAAGATTAGCGCGTTCAACAAACAAATTATTCTGCTTTATATATTAGTTTAGATAAGTATAGATAATTAAGTTTGAAATTATATATTGTAACATCAATACATTATAATGTTGCCATTTAGTAAATCCATATTAATCTCTTTTCAGTTTAACCACATGAAAAAAGAGGACCTACGCGATGTACTGTCATGAAGTAATGATTTTCATTATGTAGTACTTACAATAATTATAAGCTAGTGTTGAAAAATTAAAGAAATGAAAATATGTCTTCCAGCTAGGGTGCCGCATATTTTTTTATGTGTTAATATACATGGAAATACCTGAGTGTAAAAGTTCTCCATCGATAGACATCTTTAAAGGTCTCAATCGCAGATATCAATGATGACATAAAAGTTAAACAGATACCTACAAATATATCAAGTTCTAATTCAACACAATTGTTATTAATTTGGATTGCAATTAGACAAATTTTGTCCAATTGGACAAATTTTGTCCAATTGCAAGTCTCAGTGGGCGAGGAGCCTTAATTCCCCGACGGACGAAATAATTTTGCGGCGCGAGATCGCATAGAAACAACAAATTTTTGGTGTAATTAATTAAATTTTGTATTTTCGTTTTGCTGCCTCAGATTAGCATCGGGGGTTTATCGAAGTTAAATCCTGAGGTCAGTTGGTGAACTTCCTTAAAAGGCTTTACTAAGCTATCTTAGTGAAGTAGGTACTCTTTATCACATAATGATTTGTTTTAATAAAGGCGGTCAACCAGAAGTCAGTTCGCCAGATAGTTAGAACCTCCGAAACTTGCATTACCATAGGTATTGCAAAAATAAATCTTTATATACATATACATATATAAAAATTTCGGGTCACATTGTTAGTTGCCATACTCCTCCGAAACGGCTTAACTGATTTTGATAAAATGTTATATGTACCTACACTTAGTAGGTCTGAGAATAGGTTGTTATTTAATTTTCATACCCCTAAGTGATAAGGGTGGTCCACCCCAAAGCTATAACTTGAGAACGGGTTTACCGATTTCACTTTTTTTTTTTGTTGTGATTGTTATTGTCAAGGAAGTTTCATAAGAAAGAAAAAAAGGAAAAAAAGTTGCGCGGCCAATAAAAAAATGGATATTGAAAATCCGAAAACAGGGCATTATGAAATAAATATAGATAAATTTCTTTCTGGTCTACTAAATACACTATTTTTATTATTATTATATTATATGAAGTGCGCCGGCTCAGATAATCTATACTTATAATAAATCTGTAGAGAGGTCAATTCTGTACATGAAATATATTTTCAAAATAACTATCAGGGGGTGATTAGTGATCGATACTGATGCCAAAAATGCAATCAGTAAATTTTTTGTCTGTCTGTCTGTCTGTATGTTCCTTATAGAAACAAAAACTACTCGACGGATTTTAACGAAACTTGGTACAATTATTCTTCATACTCCTGGGCAGGTTATAGTATACTTTTCATCACGTTACAATCAATAGGAGCAGAGTAGTTAAGGGAAATGTTGGGAAAACGGGAGAAGATACTCCATTTTTTAAGCTTCCGTCGCGTGTGCAGCCTTAATGGTTAAAGTTACATAGAAATCATGTATGACGGAAATAGTCTTTATAATATTAACCATAAACGCGGGTGACACCGCTGGCACAGCTAGTAAATAATATAAAGTAGAGCGGCACTGCACACTAACTGTTTAAGCAACAGTACAGTCTTACAAAAGTAAGCCGTCCAATGAGCTGATGATGATTATTAACATGGACATGTATAGTCCATGTTAATAAGAATGTTACAAAATATAATTTTCTCATTTCATGATGTTTAGAGGACGATTCTTCAGTAGCCGAGTCTTAGTGTTTGAACTTATTTTCAATTTCCACGGCTGAGGAGCCGCGTAAAGTTTCAAAGATGTCTCGCTATTAGAAATTTAATTAATTCGGTCCATTCCCGCGTCGCCGAGCAACAGCAGATCTCTTCGTTCGTTGTAGTGATCGGCCTTTGACACACGACGCGGCCCGGTATCGGTGATATTAAGTCGCTTTTATTTGAAAGATCAGCTGTAGAAGTGATTTCAAGATTTCGGAGAAATAAATCTTGCTATTATTATAAATGTTAAAGTTTAAGTGAATATTATATATCTGCCAACTGTGTTACTTGCCTAGCATGTCGTAAAAGGCGACTTATGGTATATCGGGTTTTGGGTATGTGATTGTGTAGGCGACAAGCTAGCCACTTGTCAGTATTTTTTCACAATTTTCCATCTAACCCCCATGGCTGAATGTATTTAAAGGAGCCTGCTGCTTCTTTGACTCTGCCTACCCCTTCAGGGATTATGGGCGTTATGTTATGTATGTATGTATGTATATTATATAGGTACGTATAACGGTCTGTGGTAGTTATTGCCGAGCACTCGTTATAACATGAGCCGATATACATATTCATCCTCTCATAAAAGATCAATTTAACAGATGAATTTATTATTTTGTATGTAATGTCACGGTAAACTGTCTGATAATATTACGTACAGAAATTGATTACTCCTTGAGCCATTTCTACAAAAGGTGAAATTCTATCTAAACAAGTCTTAAAAATTTTACAGCCCTTCAACAAATTTAGATTAATTGCGTTATCGAAAAACATGTTTCCCTTCCGTTTGAGATAACTGCAGATGTCGTGTCCGGGCGCCCTAACCAGAGCGGGTGCTCGTGCGCAGTTAATTTGTGCTAACACATACGCCACGGGTTTATAATGCCGCCCAGCAATTACATTAGCACCGACACCTATGCCAGACAATCCACGCTGGGGTCCAAACACGACACGCTTTTCTGAACAGATTTTTAGAAATTGAAATAGAAATATCTTTATTCATGTAGGCTCCACGAAAGCACTTATGAATAGTCATAATAATACAAAAAAGTGATTTTACGGTTGTACGGAATGTAAGGTTCGGAACGTTGATTCTACCGAGAAGAACTTCTCGGCAAGAAAGTCCGTAGTTACTCTTTTAAATCGCCATGTATACAATTACAATTCTACTTAATATCTACTTCTACTGATTCATATAATTGAAATGCAATTAATGTAATACATTACAATAGAAGAGTGGAGCATGCAAGAATTAGAGAGCAGATTGTAGATTCCTATCATTTAAAAATCTTCAATTTAATATGGCTATTTTTCATGAGAAATGTTTTCTTATGTGATTTAAATGTATAAACAGGCATTTGTATAACATTATCTGGTAACTTATTAAATAACTGAATGCTAAGCCCTGATAAAAGAATTACTGATTTTGTGAAGTCTAAGATGTGGATTTTGCTGTCGGAAACGATATTTTTGTAGCTTAACCTAGCTTGGTCTTATTACGTCAAAAAGGAAAAAAAAAATTAGTTACGTAATAACTAATTTTAAACCGTGACTTCGTATAATAATTCTAAGTATGAAGTTTGGATAAACTAAATCAAAAATGTATCAAACAAACGATAGCTAACCCCCCCTCTCAGGGGAGAAGGTGAGTGGGGCTTTTCCCCCCTCATAGTATGCAGAGAATCCATTCTTCCATTTGCTAAAATCCAGTTTCGCACCTTTCGTGTTATCCTTACTCATTAATCTTTTTTAACTTAGGCATAAACCGTCTGTCTAGGTCTTTTCCGACAGTTCCATTTAAACACGCTCCGTATATTTCTTTTGTGAATTTTCATTGTATTGAAATAATTTCTATCTGTAATTCCTGTGGATATAACAATTAATCTTAATATCCAGATTGTTAATACGGAAAATCATATTCAAAATATGTACTAACGGGGCCACGCAAATGTATCTAGTTACTCGATTATTTCTTCAAATAACCAATGAAGGAGATTGCATGTGATCAATCGCTCAAAACCATTGAAAAGCATAATTTTTCATGCAAATGTTTACCAAAAATTGTGCACGTCAATTTGTATCTGTCAACCGCTGAGGACATCTGAGGAGGATGAATAGATAACAATGGGGTACTCCTTGATGACGAATCGAAATAAAGTACATATTTGAAGTTCTTCTAACTTTGGGAATTTAATAAATTGTGGACCCACTTCTCTAAATCGTGAATTATTAAAATAAGGGCATCATCAGAGGGTTTAAGAGCGGCTTTTGAATGTTTACATTACGTTAATTTAGTAAGTGGTTGATTAAAGGAAAAAAGAAATCACAAAGAGTAGACTAATAATTTCTGTAGCGGGATGTATGCAATGAATTACCCCTATAAAATATTATTCAATTTTCCATATAACCTGGCCCATTGTCGTTGGTCTGGGACTTTAAAAGAATGTGCCAACTGTGGTTCTTGTCTAGCGTGTCGTAAAAGGCGATGATATCGTATTTTGGGTATGTGATTGTGTAGGCGACAAGCTAGCCACTTGTCACTGCATTTTCACAATTTTCCATCTAACCCAGCCCAGTTTTGTTTTCGGCTGAATATGGTTAAAGTGGCCTGCTGCGCCTTTGACTCTGCCTACCCATTGGGGGATTATGGGCGTAATGTAATGTATAAAATATATAGGTGACTATGCCTACTTCCTAAGATATCAGGATGTTGATAAAATAATTTAGAGGAACGTTTAATTTTGCGGAAGTAGCTTACTTTGAAGAAATGGGACTAAGATTGAAAAAGACGACTAAAAAGACACTCCAGGGTTCACGTTTCATAGTCTGCGCTTTATGTCTGAGCGCAGATATAACGATTTAAGTTGGAAGTCAGTCGCGTCGAACGAAGAGTGCAACAACAAGAAGAACAAAGTAACGAATGCACCCAATAACGGAACTTGAGCTCGGGGTGAATATTTAAATTTACTTAGGGTTTAACCGTCAGTCCACAGTGCGCGCGAGAGCGGGTGCGGTCGCGGGTGCAGGAGCGGATGCGGGTGCGAATGCGGGTGCGGGCGAACGCGCAGGAGCGGATGCGGGTGCGAATGCGGGTGCGGGCGAAGGTGCAGGAGCGGATGCGGGCGTGAGTGTGGGTACATAGGGCGGTCAAGGAACTACTCTCAAAACAAAAGATTCAAATAATTAACAAAATACAAACTTTTAACAACAATGAAATCTCGAAAATTAAACATACATGTTTGTACCGTCAATACTTTTAATAACGTTTTGAATAGTCATATTTTAATCTGGCAATGAAATGTCAGAGGTTTCTGAAAAACGTTACTTCCTGTCAACATATAATTGTGAAATTGTTAATAATATATTTTAGGTAAAACATCTTTAGCTCACATAACAAAAAAAACCCTCTTCACATAAAGGTATGTATTTTTAATTAGATGTTTTTTTTCTAAATACTTATCTTATGCAGGCTTCAAATTATTTGGTCAGGTAGAAGCAGCATGCTTAAGTGACTGTACCAAGTTTCTAGATCGTGAGTTTAATGCTTCTTTTAACTGTTTTCAAGTTGTACGCCTCAATCGTCGCCATTGTGGCACAAGCCTAATTTCTCGCTCGTCGCTCGCTCAGGCCGACTTTGATTTAGAGTCCCATTAAGGGGGGCAGGTATGCGATGGGAAAACTTACTGTCGGACTAACGTTTTTTTAAAAAAAGCCCCATTTTGTTTTATGACCGCCGCGCGAACTCTCGAGATAGCAAACATTGTACTTAAGTTAATGAGATGTGAACATTGTTCTGTGAGAGCGAGTGAAAATGATATTTATTTTGGGAACTTGTTTAATGTTAGTGAAAATCTCTTTTTCTTGTGTATTTGTGTATATGACTGGCTCGTTGGTCGAGTGGTTAGAGACCCTGGCCACAAAACCAAGGGTTGCGACTTTGAATCTCGCTAGGGACAAATATCTCGTGTGATGAACATGGACATTTATACTCGAGTCATGGACGTTTATTAACGTATTTAAGTATGTCTATCCGTTTACCTAGTAGCCATAGCACAAGCTTAGTTTGGAACTAGGGAATTGGTGTGTCAGTCTGGAGAATTTATTAATATAAGATAAAAATCCAGTAATAAACAATGATACAATATAACGTTACGTTTTAAAAAAGGTTGAATTATTTGACTATAGAATGTAATTACGTTTTATGAGACATGTTGGAACGTTCATTATTAAACTAAAATTAACGTTTAAAGTTTATTTTTAAGGCTAGTTTGTAGATTTTTCACTTCTTATATAAAAAAATTAGTAATAATTATAGTCTCTAAACAATTTGTTTTTAAATATAATGAAATGAAATGAAATGATCTTTATTTACGTAGGCTCAAATAAGCACTTATAAACACTTATATGACGAGTATGACGTCTTTTAGAATTAAGCCAAAGAGAACGATTATCTCATGTGAACGCAAAGTTAATTGAAAATTAGTTCATGTATTAGCTTGTCTAAATTTAAATCTGAGCATAATAACCGGCAGTCAACTTAGAGCGCTGGCATTTAACCGTTGAAGCATCGTTATCTAAGACACATATAACATACAAACTTTAACGTTATTAAGTATGTTAAAGGAAAGTATGAAACAAAGATGTATGTAAGGGTAATAGAATAACAGAATAAATAAATATCCGACTACATCACATACATTGATCTGACTCCAGTAGCTTAAGCACTTGTGTTACGGATACCAGAAACAACAGTGGTATTACAAATTATATAATTATATATTGAACATTAACACCCAGACACAGAACAAACACAAGTATTCATCATACAAATATTTGTCTTGGGTGGGGATCGAACCCACCCAGAACAATCGACGGTGGTAGAATGATATAGCTGAGGCTTTACCTGTATTTGACTATTTATAAGTGTTTCCTTGAAACCTATATAAGTAAATAATATTTTGACTTTGACTTTGACTTTGAACCCCCACCTCTTGGCGCATGGGGCAGGGTCTCTACCGAATGCGCCATCGAGCTTGTCGCAAACAGAAAGGTTGAGCATCACCGTTGAACCTAGCCAGGCTGTAGGTAATAAACTTGTTTTGATTTTATTTGCATTGTGCGCAACTTTGGTCGGGGCTCGCTAAAAATCTCTTTGTATTCAAATGCGGTGGGCGGCGAAACGCAAACACATTTGAAGTAACAGTATTATTCCTGCTCTAAACGAATCTGACTATTTTCATTCGGGAAACGGCGCCGAGTGTGATTCTCTTTAGTGTGTTCCATTGTGAATATTTAACAACTTTTAAAATGTTTTGTGCGTATGTTCCTTTAAAGGCTTAAAATGGATTTCAAATTGAATGATTATAATCTGTGCTTTTTCGGGTGGTGGATAATAAATAGCGACCAAGTTATAAGATTATTGATGTACATTTTTTAATACTTAGTAGTCAAAATTTTTTTATGATAAAACGCACAAATAAAAAATTGCTGTACCATCTATGAGTACTTGTGCTTTACTACGATAATAAAGTTGTTTTAACTACTCATCATCATCATCACCATCACCATCATTATCATCATCATCTTACCTTATTCCTATGCCACCTGGGGTCAGTACGTTCTTCTTATCCGGTTAATTTAGGTACATTGAACTATTCATTTCCATTCTACTCATACCACTATCAGTTCATACATCCATAATACATTTATTACATCCTTTTTCTATTCTATACCACATTCAGCCAAAAATAAAACTGGTCTGGATTAGATGAAAAATTGTGAAAAAAAGTGGCTAGCTCGCGCCTACACAATCACACACCGAAACCTGACATACCATCAGTCGCCTTTTACGACGTGCTAGGCAAGGAACACAGTTAGCGCATTCTTTTTAAGTCCCAAATCAACATAGGACATGTGACGTATATTTACATCACCTAGTTATAAAACATACTGCGCCTGTCAGCAAGCCAAGTTATCATTATAGCTCCAATCAATCTAAGACATTGTAAGCGCTGATGTGTTGATTAATTAAATTAATCAGAGCGCCGGTCCGCCCCGTTCGTTACGTGAAAAAGCCGCGTTCATTAGCCGCCGCAGGCGGGGCCGGGGGGCCAGATAGTGTTGCCCGGACGAGATACCAGATATCTGTATCCTGGTGCATATACATAAGTATAAATTGCTCCATGTATGGCGCATACAGTATTGAGAGCGGTGGTAGCTCAATGGTAAGGACTCGCGCCTCTTAACCGAGGAGTGCGGGTTCAAACCCGGACATGTATATTTATACCACTAGCTCGACGGTGAGGGAAAACATCGTGATGAAACCTGCAAATTCAAACTACTTTGGATTTGTAATCATGATCCAATAATTGTCTGGTTCCCCTATCTGAGGGTTACGAAGGTCAGATCGGCAGTCGCTTCAATGTAATTACCAGACTCGCTAAATCCTGGATCATGGTCTAAGCGGACCCGGTCTAAGCAAGGGATATAACGCTAGGAAGATGATGATGTATGGCGCATACATGGACCATGGCCACAGATTAATAAAGCTAACAAGGCGTACAATAGATATATAAATAAATATTATATTATCATCATACCCGTAATCGTTAAATGGGTAAGCAGAGACCAAGGAGCAATAAATAAATAAATAAATTTCCCCAGACGGACACACCAATTCCCCAGTTTCAAACTAAGCTTATGCTTGTACTATGGATACTAGGTGAATAGACATACTTATATACGTTTGTAAACATTCATGACTCGAATACAAATGTCCATGTTCTTTATTTGCCCCTAGCGGGATTCGAACCTGCGACCCTTGATATCGTGGCTAGGATCTCTGTCCACTCGACCAACGGGCCAGTTAAAGTCAGCAATAGGCTCCTGTAACAATATTTAGCCAAAAAATTACTTGGGTTAAGTGGAAAATTCTAAAAAAAATATTTGAGTTCGTTATAAACCCTTTAAAAGGTCTGAAAACTCTATGCCAAAAAACTGTAACATTCTAGTGGGCACGGGTAAAGAAAGAATAGGTAATATATTTAGTGTCATATTGTTGGAGGGCTTAAGTATAATATTCCTTGCTCAGCATGTCGTAAAAGGTGATTCACAACACGACTCATTAGTCGCGTATTCGTGTACTGGATGTTTTGTTTGTGATTGTGTAGACGACGAGCTAGCCACTTGTTACTACTTTATCACTATTTTTCAATAACCCAACACAATAGGCAAGGTGACTAAAAAATCTGTTTAGTCCGTCAGTTAGATTATAAAAAAATATTGAACACGTATTTTTTATTTCTTTGCCAAAGAAACATTGACGAAGATACAATGCATTCAAGTTTTGCGTGACGTCACACTTTCGTAGATTTTTTACTAAATAGTGACGTCGCAAACCTCTCGCTCTTTATCTTTGTGATTTTTTGTTAAATTGATAAAGCGAAAAATATCATTATCTTTTTAGCGTTATGTCCCGTGCGTAGACGGGGTCCGCTTAGACCATGATCCAGGATTTAGCGAGTCTGGTAATTACATTGAAGCGACTGCCGAGCTGACCTTCGTAACCCTAAGATAAGAGAACCAGACTATTTTTGGATCATGGTTACAAATCCAAAGTTGTTTGAATTTGCAGGTTTCATCACGATGTTTTCCTTCACCGTCGAGCTAGTGGTATGAATACGTACATAGATTTGAAAAATCCAGAGGTACGTGCCCGGGTTTGAACCCGCACTCCTCGGTTAAGAGGCGCGTGTCCTTACCATTGAGCTACCACCGCCCTCTCTTAAAGCGAAAAATATGTGTCTAGTATTTTTGTATAATCTAACAGACGGACTAAATAGAATTATAGGTTTTTAATGCAGTTTTTATCTCTATTGATTTTATCTTTGGCTGAATGTGGTTTAAGGAGTGTATCGCTCTTTGAACTCTGCCTACTCCTTCAGGGATGGCGAGCGTGGTAGTATGCAAGTATCTAAACGTATGCGTCGCAGTATAGGATAATCTAATAATCAAAATGCAAACTCACCAAAACTAATGACAACAAATGACAATTCAGGCGAATGTTTGCGCGCGAGTGACATTTCGGCGGCACACAACGTCGGCGTCATTGACGCGGCAACAATTACGTAAATACGTCGGCTTGGCCCGCCGGTAATCTATTCAATGTTATTATTGGCTGCAAATCAGTTAGGAGTGTGTACAGAGTACCCTGTACTATTTGGTATTGTGGCATTAGGGATATAGTGGAATTGTACTATTTCCGTCATGAGGAGGGTAAAATTAACAGTAAGTACTATTATTTTAATTGATCTTTAAAGCTTTTCCGATATGTGCGCTGTACTATAAGTATAATCAGTGCTGTTGTAAGATTTCTGTTAGACAGATCGTGGAATTAATAGGGTAGTAATAGGGACTAGTAAAAAAAAAAAGGAATCCGCTCCACTAATTAGACATCGAAGCTCCTCAGGTGCCCCAACTTAACACGCGACTTACGTAATAAGTGCTGCAAATAACAGATATCCGATATCTGCTATTCTTATGTTACTCATACATGAATAAACGTGGCATCACGCTATAGTATGACAGTGTGGAATCCTTCTTTTTTTACTAGTCCGTGGGTACTAATAACTAACTAGCTAACTAAACTTTACACCACTTCCCTAGCCGAACCGAACGTCATATGGTACGATCTTTACACACCCCACTTGTTTTTTTCAACATTCATGATCTTTTTCATACAAGCTTTTCAGTTTTTATGGTCTGGTTCTAATAACGATAAGTTAGTAACTATTCGGTAATCAATTATTTGAGTAGGTAGCACTTTTAATTGCACTGTTCCTGCTGTTACAATATATTGTAACATGCATAAACGCCATACAATCCTGCATCGCGCTAACGAAGTTATTCTCGCCACTATACCATACACCGCGACGGTTGGTAGGACCTAGGTCCCCGAGCAAGCAACACCTAGCTCGGCGCATATGTTCGCACAGTACCGTAAGTGTAGTACCGGGTCAGCAAAAGAACAAACGATTCCATATTTGAGACACGGTATCCTAATACCAAGACCAGGTATCTCCAGCGAGTATACTGTCTCCCCCGAGTACGGCTCGCTCGCGGCGCGTGCGGGACCCACAAAAACGCGCCATTATCTCACGCGGCAGTTTTTGTGAGCCTTACTTAGCGTCTGCCCGGCCACGGGAATATAATTTTAATAGAAAATACTGCACGGAGAGATTTTTTGCACTCTCGGTAATGGTCACCGTTGTGAATTTCAAATTCTCTCTGGTTTGCCGGTGTAAAACACAAGCGAGACCGTCAAATTGCGTTTTTTTTCATTATACTACTGATGTTGACTCGGAATAACTTAGCGCTGTGCTGGCATAACTTCATATAATATTGACGACTTAAAAAAAAAAATACAGGTTGCTGTCTATAGATTATAATAATACTGTATGGTATAGACTTAAAAAATTCGGGACTATAAACCCGTATTATAGAGAAGGGTTAAGACGGGTTAACACGGCCAGCCACGTTATATTTAAAATGAGACCCAGTATATAGCTAGCTAACAAAATGATAACATTATTTCATCACAAATACCTATTCTACAATCTCGAAATTTAGTCGGGTTTTTAATTGGAATTTACGTATGATTTGAAAGGTCATTTTGGTGTGATGCCATTTGTATATGTTATGACTAATTATGACACAAACAATTATCATTATCTCTTACGGAATACCCAGTAGGTACCGATGTATAATGTTACTAGAAAAAAAATGTTGGGAACTACAGTAATGATAATATGGCGTATCTACCCCAGTTATGAGTAAAATAATAATTCCGGGTTTTCCACAAATGTATCTACCGTAAAATACGTCTCATAAAAATGTATCAATATGAAACCTCAAAATTAATAAGATATGTCACTTAATGACTCAGTTCGGCGGTTATACCTATTTTATTAATCCGTAATTTACACTCCTTAGATAGAACAACCAGAGACATTGAAGCATTGTTAAACATGGTTATTTTAAAGTGAGTATGTTAATCTCCATCTTTGCCAAGTATAAATGAAACTTGGTATACGGACGTAGATATTACACACATATACATATAACATCACGCCCATAATCCCCGAAGGGGTGGGCAGCAGACCCTTTTAATCACATTGAGCCAAAAATGAAACTGGTCTGGGTTAGTGTAGTGTGACAAGTGGCTAGCTCGTCACATACCTATAACCCAATGTACCAGTAGTCGCCATTTACGACATGCTAGGCAAGAAACACAGTTGGCAAATTCTGTTTAAGTCCCAGACCAACACGGGACTATGCGACACGGGACGGGAGGTATTACATTTTAATAATAACATCATTCACAGTCACGAGTTACGCTTCCAGTGGTTCATACCTCCACGGCGTTCCGTCGCGAGATGATTGGCCGCCATTCCTCACACGCGCCAGTGACACAATTCGCCACAGCTTTCTGCAGGCCATTTCCAATTTGCAAAGGCAACAAAGAAACAGCCCAACTTTGTTATTTACGTACCCTAAAACAAGCAGAAATTACTTTTTCTCAAACATATTTCAGGGGCACGCGCTCATAAAACAGAACGCCAGTATGTACGGGGAAACTTCTTAGTGTGTAATGAAATCAGCGAAATGAAATAGTTGGTTTTGGCTCACTGTGCGCTGGGCGTTCAATGTTATGTTGTATGTTTATTTGAATGTATGTACGCAATGTGCGAATTAATTTACACCAAGGCTTTATAATATTTACGTGGAGTCTTTCATTTAATAACGTGCTGTCTAACAAATTAGCAGCCAGCTCTAGTTGTTGATGCTATTCATCAGCACCTGCCAAAAATATCGAAAGATGCTGTTCGTGGACAAGGCCACGTGCTGTTCGTGCAGGTGATATTCGGGCGGGTGCTCTAAGTGGACGACCTTTTCTTCGGTGCAGATCCAGTAAAATTTGTAATTGTAAGCGTGTATACTTACATCCATTACTCCTACAATATCCGAAGGAGTAGAGAAAGTTTAAAGATCACATAGCTCCCTGAACCACAACTAAAAGACAAACTAACTTTTTTTTTTGGTTAAATATGGTTTAAAGTGTCTTGCTGCCCCTTTGACTGTGCCTACCGCTTCGGGAATTATAGGCGTCAAGTTATGTATGTATGTATGAAAAAGTGACAAGTAACTAGATCGTTTCCCCTTACAATCATAAACACCATACCTAATCCATCATTCACGTTAGACTGCCTAAAATGTCACTTAATACTCTTATTGAAAAATAGAAAAGAAGTCGGAAAATTGCAGTAATAAATAATAAATTAATTAAATTCTTCAGACTGGCTTATAAGCTTAGTTAGGGACTAGGGAATTGGGGTAATTCCCTAGTCCCTAACTAAGCTTATAAGCTTGAGCTATGAATTCTAGGTGAACGGATAGACATACTTAAATACGTTTATAAACATCCATGACTTGAGTACAAATATCAATGTTCATCACACTTGCAAATATTTGCCCCTAGCGGGATTCGAACCCGCGACCCTTGGTTTCGTGGCCAGGGTCTCTGGCCACTCGACCAACGGGCCAGTCAAAGTAATTATAAACTTGTCATAACATACATAACATCACGCCCGTAATATCCAAAGGGGTAGTCAGAGTCAGAGAGACATCAAGGGCTGGGTTAGATAAAAAATTGTAAAACACTAGCTGCAAGTAGCTACCTCGTCGCCGATACTATCACACATCCAAAACACGATATACCATTAGTCGCTTTTTCCGACATGCAAGGCATGGAACACAGTTGGCACATTATTTTAATAGTTCCAGACCAACATGGGAAAAATAAACTTGTCAAATTCAAATTCAATTAATTTATTACTTGTCACATTACAATTCCAGATGTTACATTACATTATAAACGAATAAAAGTTAAATGTGATGTTGTACATTTTGTGGTAATTTAAAATTTGAATTAATCCGAAAAACACTTTTAATTAGACTCAGTCCTACCTACTAACTAATCCTCTCGTGTAAACTTGCATACACTGGTTATAACATCGTTGAGTTTCTCGGTAATACATGCATTAAAGTAATATGGTAATATATACAAGCGAGCGTCAAGGGTATACTTGTACAGAATCCAATATTATAAACGAAACAGTTCGTAACGTAACATATGAAATTACTTCAATAAACTGCTTCGGTGTATGCGGCACAGTATACTTCGGTCATTCAGTAGGTAAGCACATGTAACCATCATCCTCCTAGCGTTATATCCCGTTAGACTATGATCCAGGATTAAGCGAGTCTGGTAATTACATTGAAGCGACGTCGATTCGCGCCACGAGCTGTTCGTCCCACGGGATGAATCGCATAAGGAGTTCCGAAGGTCAGGTGACAGTTTCAATGTCATAATCAGACTTCCTGTTATACCTACGTATATCACTCCCGCAATCCCACGGAGCAGCAAGACAAGTGGCTAGTTCTGCGCTTACACATTCAATACACAATAATCCAGTCCAGTCCTTGCACAATCTTCTCATGGTATTTTAATCGTTATCTTATAAAATAACTCTCAGCTGCATGTACCTGGCATATCTGTTTCATTTACAATGTCTATTTATTTGATATGTTTTTCTTTTTTATTAATAAGTTTTAATTAATAAGTAAGCCGGTGGCAGCCACTGGTGCCACAGAATTTCAGCGTCATGGCATCCCTGACGTCACGATATAAGATGAGTGGTGACCATTTCAACATGAATGTGACACTACCTTTGTTTTGTTTAAAATGTCATTTTAATTTTAATTTTCTTTCTTTCTTTCTTTTAATTAAAAACCCAATGTCCAACTCAATTAGTTGCATTTCTTTTTGAATCTAATTAACTATTCATAATTATTGTGAACAAAGAACATCATATGTAATTGTTTCACTGGTCCTTTCAACCTATCAGCCCTTGAGAGCCCATGCAAACGCAGGCCTAAATCATAGCGGGTACATTTATATAGCAGGCGATGCGACCAAACGAGAAGGGGGTATTAAAACTGCGGCCGACCCCCCCGACCCCACAGGGACGGATCCGGAGTTGAGTTTTAGTGGGGTCTCTTAGCGGCCTGAAGTTTGCATATGTTGCTTTTAGATATGAGATTTGGCTATTGTTGAGCTTTTGTGTGCTAGAAGTCAGATCGTCATCGTTTGGTTTGCGATTTATTGAGTTCCGTAGTTCGAGAATTGCTGTATAAGTTATATCTAATTTATACTTTCAAAGCCTAATCGTCACTGCCGAAACCGGCAAGAATGATGAATAATAAAATTTCTAACTAATACGGAGAGATATTTGATCTACAATAGCTTTGCTTTGGGACATCTTTTTTGTTACTTTTAGTTTTTATCGCATTGCTTGTTAAATGACATGGTTCAAATTGATCATTTTTAACATATTCACCGAACGTCATGGGGCCACAAGCAAGATACAAATGTTATAAATGCTCGTCTCAGTTGCAATACTTTGTAACGTCCGTTTTCGGTTTTTTTTTGTTATTTTCTTTGCTATGTTTCCATATTTTCTTAGCATACAATCTTCCCTGGAAGATTGAAAATATTTTAAAACTAAAATAAGCAAATCTGCCCAGCCGTTCTCCAGTTTTAGCGAGACACACGAACAGCAATTAATTTTTAGATGGATTTTATATTGCTATAGGCAAAGCACAGAGTTGGTACATTATTTTTAAGTCCCAGACTAACATATTCAAGCCAATTTTACAAGGTCGATAACCATTTCCTTGTGGCGTTTGCTACAATCAATAATTGTCTATTCAAAAGGGAAAATAAGTACAGTGATGCTTCCAGCGCAAGTACGCTTTGACGCGATTCCTCCGCCGTAATTTTATGTAAATGAAATTGCAAAATTAATACACTGGCTTTGAAGTTTCCCTTTTGCGTTACACAGTAATGGATATTAGAGTACACGGGTTTGTTGAAGATTTCTAACACATCTATTCCAGCGTTATTCAATATATTTAGATGAGGGGAGATTTAGGAGGTAGTTGCCGTGTTGCAAGAATTCTCAGAAAGATATTTAGACAAATAACAAACAAACAAACATAGCATCACGCCCATTATCCCCGAAGGGGTAGGCAGAGTCAAAGGGGCAGCAGGCCTCTATAAACACATTCAGCCAAAAACAAAAACGCTGGGTTAGATGGACAATTGTGAAAAAGTTGTGACAAGTGGCTAGCTCGTCGCCTACACAATCACATATCCGCAACCCCATATACTATTATTCACTTTTTACGACATGCTAGTTAAGAAACACAGTTGGCACATAATTTTTAAGTCCCAGACCAACATGGGACAATAGGTGGGATGGTAAATTTAGACAAAGATTCTTATGAAAATATGCAAGAGATCAGATCAGATAACTAAAAATATTTGTACTTCTATTTTGCCTACCAGTGTCAATCACTACATAGCCTGCACCTACCAAGCCCAAATGTAGCTTAACACCTAATAGTTAAGCTACATTTATTCACGTAACTTCATACGCATATAAAATTATAGTTCTTTCGCGAATGACGAGCATATGTACGCCAGAATGTTAATAAACCAAATCTAGATTCTACATTCTATATGGCGAAAAAGGCGTGACATTAGATATGTATGTATGTATATATGTAGATTTTACATCACTGAGTTCATCAATTAGAGTATTGATTTTTGAGCCTTGCATTAAATACACGTGGGTATAGAATCATTCCACAGATGAATTGAAAGTTAACGTGGTCACTGATGCGAGAGAACGAGAGGAGCGTATTAAAGCTGCGGCCGGTCGCGACTCGGGGGACACGCGGCTCAGGGATGTACTCAGAGATTAGTTTCAAGGGACCCCCCAATATACCTGCCGTGCCTTTGTATTTTAAATGCTGTAATTTGATGCGAATTTAGATCCTTATACATAAATTTCAAAAATAATATTTTCATTTTAACAATTTATGTTCACACGACAGCACTTCAGGCTAAACACTGTGGAGTCTTATTCCGTTGTGTTATGGGCTGTTTCGCAAGAAAAATGTATAGCCTTATGTACTGCCGTCTGTATCTTTGCATCTATGTATACATATACCTATGCGTGCGCATTTATGTGTTCATACATATTACCGTCTAAAATATTTATCCGGTTTTGCTGATCATACAAAAATGGTGTAACTTTTTAGTACAGTTTTCAGGTCTAACTATGCGCTGTGGTCACATTGGGTCACACACACATCACGCAGTCCCCCCGGGCAGAGTGAAAGTGCGTCACTTATTACCCGTGTCAAAAAAAAGGTAGTCAGGTCTTAGATTTTCAGGTTGTTGATTGTCTTTATGTTCTCACAGTTTGTTATAAATAAATAATAAATCAATTCTCCCGACTGACACACCAATTCCATACTTCCAAACTAAGCTTATGCTTCTGCTATGGATACTAGGTGAACGAATAGACATACTTAAATCCGTTTATAAACATCCATGACTCGAGTACAAATGTCCATGTTCATGACACGATACATTTACAGCGGGATTCGAACCCGCGGCTCTTGGTTTCGTGGTCATGGTGTCTAACCACTCGACCAACGGGCCAGTTAGCTATATATTTAGCTAGTATTTAGTCACTATAGTTACTTTATTTTACAGAAATAAAAATGTCTTCTTCCTTCACGCGTTCCTAAACCATTGATCAGTGTTCAGTTTAGTGGTATGCTAGAATTTAGTTTTATATTGTTACCAATAGATGGCGATGCCTGTACTATAGCTCGCGGTATTATTTCGTTTTTCGCGGCATAAATATAGGTCTGAGCAACATACATTAAATTGCCTCCGTTGTAGTGTGAAGTGGTTTTATTTTACCTTATGGGTTTTGGGAGTTTGTACCGAAATTGTACAAGGTCCTTCGAGCCAATTTAACTTATAATGAAACTTTGGTAGTTTCTTCTGAAGACGCCTGCGTAGGTTACCGGCCCAAAAATCTGTAAAAATAAAAACTACTATATATCGAAATGTAGTCTTTAGTAATTTGTATGGCATGATTGTAGAAAAACAATATTATAATTTTAATTGGAACATTAATGTTCTACGTATATTAAGAACAGACATATTAACATTTTTAAAGTCTAGCTTTTTACAGTCGTTTAATTAGCAGTTTTTGTCCGTTTAAAGCCCTTTGTGAGGGCGAATCCAGGTGGAAACCGACTGATTAATAGGGGCTGGGTAATTTCTCCGCGCCGGGTTCATTTTCATATATCACTGACAATTTCTCTGGCAAACGGGTCTTTGGGGGTCCGAGGGAAGCGAAGAAAATCGGTACTTTTGTTTACAATTGTTTAATTTTTTACATAACATCACGCCCATAATCCCCGAAGGAGGTAAGCAGAGTCAGAGGGGCAGCAGGCCCCTTTAACCACTTTCAGCCAAAAATAAAACTGGGCTGGGTTAGATGGAAAATTATGAAAAAGTAGTGACAAGTGGCTAGCTTATTGCCTACACAATCACATACCCAAAACTCTAGCATGTCGTAAAAGGCGACTAATTGTATATGACAATTAGTCGCCTTTTACGACATGCTAGGCAAGAAACACAGTTGGCAAATTCTTTTTAAGTCCCAGACCAACATAGGATAAATATATTTTTTAGTTTTTTTACTAAATTATATTGGTCTCTCATCATAGAAATAGGCATTTGGAGTTGTAACTTCTGGTGGGAAAAATGACCATAGGCTGCGGGGACAGTTTACCATAAGACAATATGTAGCAAACAAGCTACATTTACCTAGTACCATCATTAAGGTTATGAGAGTGGAACAGGTATCAATATATCTGTAGTAATTAGCTTTTAGACTGCTCTGATTAAAAATATGTCCGTCAGGAGAAGCATTTTGGATATAAAACGTTTCAATCTTATTTCTCAAAATTTTGATCGTCGAACTATTTTTATTCCCAATAGTTCCATTCATGACTCAGTCAAAGGATACCAGCGCTTTTGCGGTGTTGACCCGATGCCGTAGCATAAAATGCTGAGGCTGGGACCTAGTTGGTAGCACATACGTTTCTTTCTTATTCTTAATATCTTTTAGTTTTTCCTATTTCTATTTGTCTATTGTATAATGTCTGTTTAATTTTTATTTGTGTACCTATGTGTTGTCAATTAATGTTTCTTTCCTTCTATCAAAAAAGGGGCTAATAGGAACACGCGGTCTAATAACATTAATTGAGTATACATTGTACGGAACCCGAGTCCAAAGCGCAATCTCGCCCGCCCCCCGTTATTGTTTCAATGCCCGTTACAAAACCGTAACAGCACGGAGGCGGGTTAAAATGTTTATTACACCTGTCTAACTTGGCCGCGGTAATTTTTCGCAGCTCCGAGCGACGTTCCGCCTCTTTATTCGGATTGTATCTGACATTTTTATCGTCACATAGACCTTTACAAGCGTTTATTAAGCTTCGCTTGTTATGCCTTTTTGTGTAATTTTTTGTAACTTGTATTTGAAATGAAATGGTGGAAATTTAGTGATACAGGTGATAATAAATCTTTATTAATGTAAGAAATGAGAAAGTATTTTCACCTGTCTGCTACGTTGTAAATGAAATTAAGTAAGCTAAAAGTATATGATATGAAGATATAATGTCTCTAACTGATATCGGTCACGGCGGTCAATCTCAACGAGGATTAGCTAACTGCGCAGGAGATATTATAGTGCACAAGTGTGTGCGCAAACACAGGTGCACTCTCTGTTCCTTCACTCTCATAGTCCCGTGAGACAACAACCCGACATGACCGGAGAGAGGCCAGGCGCAGGACCGACGGCTTAACGTGCTTTCCGGGTCACGGGGGTGATTAAACCGCCAGCTTCCTGACTGGTTTTTGCGCGGACAATTTGCTTTAGCCCTGATGGCGTTTCAAAATTGCTGTTAAGAGAAGAGCGTTCTGCATAAAATAATGAAAAAACATTACAAGACGGGTGTTAAAACTGTATTTATCGTGCTTGCACGTCTAACCATTAATTTCGGATTTGACTGAAAATGAGAGAAAAGATTTATCCAAAAATACCGTGTAATTCATGATTTCAAATTTACCCTTATCTATACTTATAATAAATCTGTAGAGAAATATATTTTCAAAATAACTATCAGGGGGTGATTAGTGATCGATACTGATGACAAAAATGCAATCAGTAAAATTTTTGTCTGCCTGTCTGTCTGTCTGTCTGTCTGTATGTTCCTTATAGAAACAAAAACTACTCGACGGATTTTAACGAAACTTGGTACAATTATTCTTCATACTCCTGGGCAGGTTATAGTATACTTTTCATCACGCTACAATCAATAGGAGCAGAGTAGTGAAGGGAAATGTTGGGAAAACGGGAGAAGTTACTCCATTTTTTAAGCTTCCGTCGCGTGTGCAGCCTTAATGGTTAAAGTTACATAGAAATCATGTATAACGGAAATAGTCTTTATAATATTAACCATAAACGCGGGTGACACCGCTGGCACAGCTAGTAACACATATTTTTGTTATTGAAAGTCATGGGTAAAAACTAGTTAGGTTATATTTTATTCTCCGAGGCGAGATTTGGTGAAGTGTATTTTTGTTTTAATATCGCACCAACATGACTAAACTTTTTTTGTTTGTTTTGGGTGTGTGATTGTGGAGGCGACGAGCTGGCCTACACAATCACACACTCAAAAGCTTTTCATCTAACTGAGTCAGCGGTGCAGCATGCCCCTTTAACCACATTCAGCCAATAAAATAAAACTGGGCTGAGTTTTATTTTATTGGCTGAATATGGTTAAGGGGGGTCGTTGTCCCTTCGGAGTTTACGGGTGTGATGATATGTATGTGTGCATGAATGATTTAACTTAGTCCCATGTTGGTCTGGGACTTATAAATAATGTGCCAACTGTGTTCCTTGCCTAGCATGTCGTAAAAGGCGACTAATGGTACATTGGGTTATGGGTATGTTATTGTGTAGCCGACGAGCTAGCCACTTGTCACTACTTTTTTACCGTTACCCAGCCCGGTTTTATTTTTGGCTGAATGTGGTTAAAGGGCCTGCTGCACCGCTGACTCTGCCTACCCCTTTTTGGATTATGGGCGTGATGTTATGTATGTATGTATGATTGAACTAATTACGCAGATTTAATATGTACGAATTAATAAAACGGTGTACAATTGTAAATACGAAACACGACGAGAACACAAACAATCGCAACTCACGATTGCCGAATGAATTTTCATTTGGAATCCAATAACCTTCGCTTACGTCGGAACTTGTTCGTTCGAAATTAAATTGAATGAACAGTGAGATATGGACGCGTGTTCGTGTGTTTATTGTCATAATATCAGCTGGAGCCGTCCGTTCATTCGTTCGTTCAGTCGCCTGTTTTATTTGGTCTCTTTGGTGTTCTACCAATTAAGTGCACAGGAGCAGTTGTAGCTTAATTGTAAGGATATGCGCCTGATTTGCGAGAAGTCCTAGTTTGAACCCAGGCATACCTCTGAATTTATTGAATTTATGTACGGATTTATACCATTTACTCGAGGATAAGGGAAAACATCGTGATTCCTTACGAACTTGGGCATTCTGAATAACAATCGATCCATGATTCAATATGTCTGGTTCCCCTATTCAATGGTTTTGAAGGTCAGATAGGCTGACACTACATTACACTTAATGTTATTAATAGACTCGTTAAATCCTGGATCATAGTCGAAACAGAGCTCGACATACATAATGCTCAGATGAAGATTTTCATATATGTTCTAAAGTGAATTTTTACCTTCAAAGAAAATGTTTTGACATTTTTGACATCCATCAACAACAACGAACAACAATCAACATATTAAGAAAAAACATCAGATTAATTATAGTTAGAGTTTAGTCTCACAAATTGATTGAAGCGACTGCCAATTTGCCTTTTTAACCCTTAGACAGAGGAACCAATAAATAGGACAGCACATCCATAGTTATTTGAATGCAGTTTACTCGCAATGTTTTCTCTGAATGCCGAACTAGCTATCCAATGTATCGATACTTCGATTTGAAAATTCGAGAGGTACGTAGCGGGTTTGAATCAACACTCCTCGCATTTGAGGCGCGCGTAAAAGAATGCTAACAATAGTTTCCACTGTTGTATTCTATTTTTTCTGTATATGGTCCGAATGGCCAAAATGTTTGCGTGATTATTGCCTGTTGTATACACTCGTGTAGGGGATCTCATTCAAGAATGCGCACCGCATGTTTGGGAATATGATGGGATGAGAGGACAAGCCGGATTTTTGTTTACGATAGCGACATTCAAACGAAGAGATGGATTAGAGTTGGTGTATTTCTACTCTTTTGCATATTCGAGGGATGCTACTTCTAAAAATATATTAATAAATGTTTCATTTGATGCGATTATATCAGATCACGATGTTTCTAATGAAGCGTGCTACCAACCTTCATAGAATAGGACTTCGTTCTTCTTCTTAAAATTTTTCAAACATCAAACTTCTTACAAAATATTAAAATTAATGATAGTTTATGTTAGAGACAAAGTCGTAATGGGAGCCTAAGGGCAGTGTGAATATTCTTTATTTTTACTATTATTGCGAATAATAGTGCTCGCTATGAGACAGCCGCGTATTTAAGCACCCTCGTTGTATTTTATTAGATTCATATTTCATCCACCGCAATAAACAATGTAACAGCCAAAAGCTCCGAATGAGCCGAAAAAAAGTGAGAATGGGCGCGGAAACAAAATAATGAAAACGGAAAAAAGAATGGAAGAAGGAGTGGAAGTATAAAAAATCGAACGATAATGATTCGATGAAAATCAATTGAAATAAGAAAAGTACTGGATTTAATAGATAAGATGCGTTTGAATTTTTTAAATGATTGACTTATTAAAAGGATATTAATTTTCATCGCTATCTCAGCAACCTGAAAAGTAATGTGTATCACATTGTTTTTTGTAATATTCGTCTTATTAAAACTGCACTCTAAGTCTCTCAGATACAAACGTAATATTTTATTGGGATCTGTTCCCTGCGCAACTCTGTTGTCGCAATGAAAAATCCGACGCGAATATTTATAGTCCGCGCGGATAACAATGTGGTCTAATCTTCGCATTAGCGCTGTTTGAACATTGTTGTTTAATGTTGTTGTATTGTTATTTAAAATTTTAGAGTTTCAACGTAGGTACATAATTGTAGTGTAGTAACGGAACTGTTTGAATGTATATTCAAACAGTTCCGTTTGTACTGAACGTGGAGTATGTTTGTCGAGACAGGTATAATGTTTTCGCGGATTAAAACCCGAATAATGATTTCAGTGTACCTATATAGTAGGTATAGGTTATACTTAACGAAAATAATAATTTTGTTAGTGCTTTGTAGAATGTATGGCAGTAAAGCTCATTCACTCAATATCATTTGTTTACACTTTGTGTGTTCACATATTATATTAAGTGAATTGGCTAAGTCTTGGCCGCCTCGTGGTGTCTATAGATAAATATAAAATTAAAAAAATAACAGACTACATCACATACATTAATCTGATTCACTTGTGTTACGGATATCAGAAACAACAGTGGTATTACAAATATATACTTAAATATTGAATATTAACAATGGAACCAGACACAGAACAAACACAAGTATTCATCATACGAATATTTGTCCTGGGTGGGGATCGAACCCACAACTCTTAGCGCATGGGGCAGGGTCACTACCATCGCCATCGAGCTTGTCAAAATAGATGTAGATAAGGAAGTAAGAACGGGAAACTAGGCATAGTGGAGGTAAAACAGAAGCAGTGGCAGTAAAAAATAGACTGCAGCAGTGGAATTTTAAACGGAAGCAGCCGTGGAAATGAAAATGGAAATAGAATGTCAAAGTCGTAGACCGGGCGGGGAAAGACGAATAATGCACAGTTTTTCCGAATAGCCTCGGCTGTTACTTTAATAGACGGAATATAGCTTGAATGGCTCTTAGCCGTATCGTCGGAAAAGAGCCGATGCAAAGTCCTTCGCTAGGAATAGTAATGCGCTCGCCGAGCCAACTGCAGTTTGATGCAACGTGTTCATCCATATTCTTTATGAGTCAACATTTTTATGAGTTCAGCTGTTTTTGTTTTAGAGCTGGAAATAAAGGCGAGCTTGGAACGGGCAGAGATGTAAAATGTAAAGCTCTTTTGATAATCTTTGTATGCTGAAACTGTTGAAGGTTGTGAAAGACTTGGGGGTTCTGCACTCATAATGGTTTTATGGTGCTGCGTTCTTTGTTTCCTCGTTCCATTGTTAAGGTATACCTAAAATATAAAGCATTGATTTCGGAATAATTTAATAAATTCATTAGTTAGAAGTATTGTTTACCATGATCCAAAACTTGTCTAGTTTCCCTATCTTAGGGTTACGAAGGTCAGATCGGCAGTCGCTTCAATGTAATTACCAGGCTTGCTGAATCCTTGATCATGGTCTAAGCGGACCCCGTCTAAGCAAGGGACATAACGCTAGGAAGATGATGAGTTAGAAGTATTGTTTACTTTTTCTAAATGTTTATCCCACTGACAAAGCAAGACAGTGAGTCTTCAACATTGCAGATGGCAATCAATACAAATATGTACATAATCTATTTTATTAATATTGTTTAAGATAAGTTGACATTCAATTGAAGTGTATAAAGTGCTGAATTTTCGAAAATAAATGACTTCACATAAATCCAGCCCCGTTTTTATTTTTAAATCTGAAATTATAACGTCGAATTTTACACAAAAACTGCAAGTTGGTATCCAGTGGAGCCCAGACGCCATTATCGTTAATATTAAAGAGTTTAAGCGCAAAAAAGCGTTTAGGCGATCCGCACACGGTAGACAAAAATGCGACTGAAATAATAAACACGTAGAAGTTTTATCCAACTTGCTTGATGATAAGCAAAGGTTTAAAGAATAACCAAAGCAAGGGAAAATAATACTAATAATGATGGGCTATTGATTAGCATGCATAACAGCTTATTTTATTACTAAAACCTGAACTAGCCTTATTATCACCATCGAGTCGATGGGTAGGCAGAGAGAACAGAGAAGCGCCAAGTTACACAGACCTTACACACCTCACTCGTTTCTTTGACATCCATAATTTTTTTTATATATTACTTGTTACATTGACTCCGACGCTGTCTTTCAGAGCCAACAACCTTGTTAGATAGATCATCCAGTAATAGTATTATTTCTTTTCCTTTTTTATATTTATATTGTCTATTTATAAGTGCTTTCTTGAAGTCCATATAAATAAAAATATAAAAAAAAAATCTTCTTAGCGTTATGTCCTGTGCTTGGTTGGGGTCCGCTTCGACCATGATCCAAGTTTTAGCGAGTTTGTTAATTAATTGAAGCGACTCCCGATCCGACCTTCGTAATCATAAGATAGGGTAACCAGACAATTTTTCGATCATGGTTACAAATCGAAAGTTGTTTGAATTTGCAAGTTTCATCACAATGTTTTCCCTCACCGCCGAGCTAGTGGTATAAATACGTACATAGATTTTGAAAATCTAAAGGTACGTGCTCAGAATTGAACCCGCCCCCTTCAGTTATAAAGTGTGTCCATACTATTGAGCTACCATCGCTTCCAACCTTGTTAGATAGATATTTGGCGGGAACTGTACAGGCAGGCAGCGTTGTCGTATGCGGACGCGTACGCAGGTCGGTCGTGTGCGGATGGCCTTTACGTCACAAGACAAACGTCCGGCGATTACGCGGCACGGCTCGTTGCGCGCGCTTTATCAATAAACGGCTGAACGACCCTCGGCGTGGTCCACCTTTGGCTACAGTAACATTAATTGTTTTACAGTGTATCAAATTATAGCGAGGATTTAATTGAATCCAATAGTAGCCTGGGACGCATAAGTAAAGAAGTGTTCCTATTCTAGCATTCTAGCAGGTTTTTTTTATATTTTTCATCTAATCCAACACGATTTTATTTTGACTCTGGGGATTTCAGGCGTGATGTAATTGATACATACTAACATAAACTGCGAAGGTTGGTGGAAAGGCATATTTTGTGACTTCAGTAATAAAAGAGTTAAGTTACACTGGCGCCTCGTATTTCGGGGTCCGATATACTTACATAAGAAAGAGAAAGTTATCAAGAAATTCATGGTCTTAAAAATGTGGCGGTGAATTGGAGCTCAAGTAGCGAAGTGGTAACAGGCATCGCACACGCGAGGGTGTGGGTGTAAACTTGTAAATACAGTACATGAGCACGGTGGTGACAGCAGATATAAAGCTGAATCTACGATCATAGTCCAAGCGGACACCAATCACAAAAAGAACATAACTTGACTGGCTCGATGGCGCATTTGGTAGTGACTGCCATATGCGCCAAGAGTTGTGGATTCGATCCGCACCCAGGACAAACATTCATGTGATAAATACTTGTGTTTGTTCTGTATATTCTATTGATTAAAAAATACTGGGTTAAAGCAAATGTTTCCAAGGTTGTGTTTATTCTCAAACGCGTAGTATAGAACATAATAACGAGTTTAAATGCGATGTGCATGTGGTACCGCTTTCTCTAACAGTCGCGAGCGCCCCCGAGGGGGCGATTCGATCGCAACTTCTCTTTACGGGTCACTGTTTGCGTTCGACTTGCGCCGGCGTAATGTTCGCCCGCATTACCATAAATAGGCTTTGATAATCCTTGGCCGAAGATAAATTTTATTTATATCTAGCTATAGCAATGCCATAAAAAAGGGTTATGAATTTTGAAGTATATCTACCTTTGTACTTGCGTAAATTCAACTGTAGCGCCTAGTTTACTTAGTTATTCGATGTTTTAATGTTTGAGTAACATAGGATTTAGTCTGGACTAAACATGGGACATACAGCTAGGAAGATGATGATGATTAGAACAAGAAGTATTTAGTTGAATGGATGACGAAATATTGACTAAACGACTACGACCAGATTGGTCGTGTGTTAACAGAAGGTGATATTAGGAGTCATAAAAACCGTAGAGCTTGTATGGAAAGGATCATGAAGGTTGAAGTGAGGTGTGTAAGGATCGTGCCATATGGCGTTCGGTTCTCTCTGCCTACCTCGCTAGGGAAGTGGCGTGAAGTTTAGTTAGTTAAGTATTTAGTTAATTACAAGTTAGCGAAAAATAATATTATTCTTCGCATACTCGCTCGTCTTAGTCCAAGAAAATAGGCCTTTAAATACGAATTTGAGGTAAATACTTGAATTTTTGATATAAGTTACTTTGAAAGATTTAAAAACGATCTGTGAAAGTTTTTTGTAAAATCACCCCCGAGAACATTTGAAAAAAAAATAAAAAGTATTTGTTTTTGAAATTTTGGGAAAACGGTAAGTAGTAGAAAAAAAAGGTTTAAATAAAAGTTGTAGAGCATCAGATTTTATAAAAAAATGCCCTGTATATGTTTTCGCTAACATTAAAATTATCTGAGATAGAGGGCGGTTAGAAGCTTGGGGATGATAGTAATAGTCCGGTCAGTTTTCCATTTTGATCTGAAAGGATAGGACCAACGGGAAAATTTGTGTGTATACTAGATATTTAACAATCCTGAAATTCAGGTCCCTGACACATCAGGTTAGCTAAAAAAAAAAGCGCGGAAGATCGAAAAAGGCAAATAACTGAGTAGTGCAAAATATTGAAAAATGCTAAAGGTAAAAGTTATAGATAATTGAATTTCCTACAAAAATGGTATCTGCATATTTTTTCATAAGTGCGATGCTTTTCGCAAAAAACACGCCTAAGTGTAAAATTATTTAAAAATGTTTCTTACAAGTTTTTCTCAATAAATAATAATGCGTATAGCTACATTATTAAGTCTATTTTTCAATAATAAGCAGCACTTTAAAAAATATTTTTTCCTTACTAAGATTATTTTTTTTTCTCATCTAGACGGGTTTTTAATGCAGAATTAAATCCTTTGGTTTATGTTAATCCGTCTACTTAGTACCTGTAATTTATTAACTTTCATTGAATAAAGAGAAATGATCAGTAGTGACTGCCTGACCGAGTCAGGATTTCTTGCCAAAACCGAAACCGAAACCGAACATTAGTCAGCTCTCTTAGTTTTGGCTTAGGTTGACATAGCATGTTGAAATGAAGTGTATTTTTACTTTTATGTCTCCTGACCCGGTGTCTATCTGTAATAGTGAGATTAAAAAAAAATATTGGTTTCGTTTTTTTCTTTTGTTCAGAAAAATAAGAATGACAAATACAGCGCGTTAAAGGTCCCCGTGACGCGCTCACTCCAGACACTACAGATTTTTGAAGCGCTGTACTTTTGTAATTTTCCGAGTATTCGATATAGCAAAAAATTGTAACATTAACCCATCGAGTTTGAGTTTGTTTGATTTGTTGAATATAGATATTTGATTTTAAACTTTCTCGTTGCATTGTCAGTAGAAATAATACTGACTGGACTAAACGCGATATGCCGAAACATCAAGCTGTAAGTACTCATGTAGTGTCAGTCTTTATCTTCATAGCGTTATGTTCCGTGCTTAGACGGGATCCGCTTAGACCATGATCTAGGATCTAGCGAGTCTGATAATTACATTGAAGCGACTGCCAATCTGACATTCGTAACCCTAAGATAAGGGAAGCAGACAAATTTTGGATCATGGTTACAAATGCTAGTTATTTAAATTTGCTGGTTTCATCACGATGTTTTCCCCTTACCGTCGAGCTAGTGGTAATAAATACGTACATAGATTTGAAAAATACAGAGGTGGTTAACATGCCCAGGTTTGAACCCGCACTCCTCGGTTAAGAGGTGCGTGTCCTTACCATTGAGCTCAAGTCTAGTTTAGTCCCGTCAGTATTATTTCTAATGTTTGGTCAAAGCTTTTATCAAGACATCTGATGATGCAGTGGCACCAAGTTTCACAAGTCCCCTAGTCCCTAATGATATCCAGGCTTTAATATGTGACCTCGATGACTTCAATTGGATGTGGATTATACTCCAGGATAGCTCTTTCCCGACAGTTAACTCTGTAGACTAGCTATTTAGCATGCTTATGGCGTATTGTGTGGCGTATAATGTGGATATTTTGTGGGATATATAATAACCTCCCTTTGTTTTACACAAAGAAACCCTGAGCACAGCTTGCTCCATAGTAGTCGCGTTAATACCTTACTTCATGCAATGGCGTGAAGTAAGTTCGCTCTACCTACCCCGCTAGGGAAATACCCCTCTAATAACCCCCCTTTGTTTTACACCAAGAAACCCTGAGCACAGCTTGCTTTATAGTAGTCGCGTCAATACCTTACTTCATGCAATGGCGTGAAGTAAGTTCGCTCAGCCTACCCCGCTAGGAAAATGCCCTAGCGGGGTAGGTAGAGCGAACCGAACGCCATATGGCACGGTCCTTACACACCTCACTCGCTTCTTTAACATTAATAATTCCTTCATACAAGCTCTATGGTTTTGAACTTAACTAAACTAAACTTCACGCCACTTCCCTAGTGGGGTAGAAGAGAACCAAACGTCGTATGGCACGATCCTTACACACCTCACTTGCTACTTTAACATTTTCACCTTCACTTTTCTGTTACCGCACGACCAATTTGGTCATGGTGGGTAAGCCTGGACCTTCCGCGGCTCCTTCATTCTTCCACTTTCGCTCAATCTTTCGTCATCTACTTATCCCACATGTCCGGATCACCAGAGCATGCTTTTTCTTACCTTAACTCCGACGTTGTCTTTCAGACCAACTCTTTTTCTTTCATCATTCCGAACGCAGTCTGTGAGCGATACACTGCAGGTTTTACGTAGTGCACGCACCTCGATCGCGTGCTTATTATACTTCCATGCAAAACCCGCAGATATGTCGGTACCCAATAGTAAAGCAGTGCCTCCATTATAGTTGAGTGGTGGAATTTAATGCAATGGCTATATCAAATGATATAGCGAAGATTCCATCCCCCTATCCTAAGATTCTGGAATGGGCAACTTCAAACGGGATAGAGCGTCAATTATGGACCTCCATGTCCGGAAACCATAATATATGCCTCGTCGATGTCATTACTTGTTTTAAGTAGAACTTTTATAACTATATTTAAGTCTATGTGTTTTCTAAAGGCGTACCGTGTCAGTCTGTATTTTTACTGAATAGGTTTTTCTATTATTGTATTGTAGAACTTATAGTCGTAATGATTTGTGTATGATCTGAACTGCTATCATAACAGCTTTTAATATTTGAATATCGCTCTGAGAATCCATTAAAAACCAGAAAGTCTAGGACGTCTGGTCGTTTCTTGGGATCTGTGGGCCAATATGTTTGATAAATAAATATCCCACGACATCACATACATTGATCTGACTCCGAGGTAAGTAGCTTAAGCACTTCTGATACAGTTGTCAAAAACAACAGTGGTAATACTAAAATATTGTATATTAACACCCAGACCCAGCCATCGAATCAGGTGAGAATCCTCGTCCTCACCCCCGCGAGGTCCAAGCATGGCGGGATGAAGCGCGAGAAGCATTGCTCGTCATATGGTCGGAAAGACTTGATAACTCGGGAGCTAGCCGGGAACTAGTTGATGTAATAAGTCCTCCGAGACTGGGTCAGCTGCAAACATGGCGAAATGACATTGAACCTGGCACAAATACTAACTAGCCATGGCTGTTTTGGTAAATATGCATGCATGCCGCCTTAGCCTGCGCTAGCTAGTGATGAATAAGGGGGTCCATCACCGGCATCCTAGCCAGACGTAGACGCCCCTTGTGTTTCGGGGCATCTAGTCGAAGTATAGCTCGATGGAGCAATGTTAAAGTCGTGCTCGCAAGAGCGACCGCAGGTGGGAGGGATTCATTGGTAGGCATAGCGTTCCCAAGGCTCCTCTCCAGAAGCGATGCGGCGGAACACCCCGGGTGTTTTAGTCAGTAGGAGTCTGACATACTCTCGCAGTTCTCGTCTCTCGGGGGAATGACGGATTACACCCGGGAAAAAAAAAAGGATCACTACGGAATGCACCATAGAGCTTGTCGAATATTTTGTTTGACCTGTGCTGAATACGTAGACGTTGTTCTTGTCAAGGCTTTTCTTCAGCTCTCGTCCTCTTGGAAGAGTCAGACGTGACTCCCATGCAAAGAATTCAGACTCAAATGCAACATTCTTTGCATGGGAGTCACGTCTGAATTTATAAATCTATGACAAGGGGTCCTAAAATAGTCAGTAAATTGATTTTCCTATGTTGTATGTTTTAGCTGACCATGTTCATCTTGCACCATGACAGATGTTACCTGCAGATGTACTGTTTTATATTTTGGTAGTACTTTATGGTTTATATTTCTTTTCCCAATCACAGCAGTTCCTGCATGAGCAGTCCCGTCTGGATGGAAGATTGAGTAAATGTGGTAGTCCTTAATTGTAATGCTGAACTTATCTTTATTTACATAGGCATCAATAAAGCACTTATGTGATTGAATATTAGTTGTGCTTCAGAGACAAGCAGCACATCAATGTTATGCTATGGGAGTAGAATTTCAACATAATAACATAAACGGCCAGGCTATTGATGTTCCAAGAAGCAACTGTATAAGCTGGCATTACTCTATTATAATTTTATTAATTACTGTTATTAAGAGGTTCCTCAGTATTGGTATATTGGTATATCCCTTTGGTCGATGAGTTTGTCTAGCTTAAGAACTTGTTAAGTGAGTTGGATTTCTAGGCTTTTGTTCTTGATAAAATGTTAAACTGTGAAGGGTTTTTTGGCCTTCTTTGCTTTTGATGATTTCTCCTGTTTACTTGAAAAAATATTTGTTTTGTTTCGTAAGTAAAATTATCAAAATATTGAATACGTATTTTTTGCTTTATCGAATACTTGGAAAATTACAAAGATACAGCGCTTCAAAAATCTGGAGCGCGGCGCATTTACGGAACAAGTGACGTCACAGGGAACTTTAACGCGCTGTATTTGTCATTCAAATTTATTTGAACAAAAAAAAAAACGAAACCAATATTTTTTACAGATAGACACCGGGTCAGGAGACATAAAAGTAAAAATACACTTCATTTCAACATGCTATGTCAACCTAAGCCAAAACTAAGAGAGCTGCCTAATGTTCGGTTTCGGTTTCGGTTTTGGCAAGAAATCCTGACTGGGTCAGGCAGTCACTACTAATCATTTCTCTTTATTCAATGAAAGTTAATAAATTACAGGTACTAAGTAGACGGATTTCGCATAAACCAAAGGATTTAATTCTGCATTAAAAACCCGTCAGGATGAGAAAAAAAAATTCATCTTAGTAAGGAAAAAATATTTTTTAAAGTGCTGCTTATTATTGAAAAATAGACTTAATAATGTAGCTATACGCATTATTATTTATTGAGAAAAACTTGTAAGATAAAAAACATTTTTAAATAATTTTACACTTAGGTGTGTTTTTTGCGAAAAGTATCGCACTTATGAAAAAATATGCAGATACCATTTTTGTAGGAAATTCAATTATCTATAACTTTTACCTTTAGCATTTTTTAATATTTTGCACTACTCATGAGTTGTTTGCCTTTTTCGATCTTCCGCGCTTTTTTTTTAGCTAACCTGATGTGTCAGAGACCTGAATTTCTGGATTGTTAAATATCTAGTACACACACAAATGTTCCCGTTGGTCCTATCCTTTCAGATCAAAATGGGAAACTGACCGGACTATTACTATCATCCACAAGCTTCTAACCGCCCTATCTCGGATAATGTTAATGTTAGCGAAAATATAAACAGGGCATTTCTTTATAAAATCTGATGCTCTACAACTTTTAGTTAAACCTTTTTTTTCTACTACTTACCGTTTTCCCAAAATTTCAAAAACAAATACTTTTTATTTTTTTTTCAAATGTTCTCGGGGGTGATTTTACAAAAAACTTTCACAGATCGTTTTTAAATCTTTCAAAGTAACTTATATCAAAAATTCAAGTATTTACCTCAAATTCGTATTTAAAGGCCTATTTTCTTGGACTATCTTGTCTAAGATTATGCGAAAAATATTATTATTTTCTATTAGACTATACTGTATATATTGAAAGCAGGTCTAAGATTCGAAAGTTTCTTTATTATACCCTCAAAAAAGGGTCTTTGTTAAAGTAAATAGATGGTGTCTTAAGGCTATTGTGACCAATGAAAGATGATTTGCTGTTCACCTCAGAAACGTTAGCTAGAAATAAAACATTAGAATTGTCTTTCTCTACCTCATTTCATTCGCTTTCTTTCCATGTCTTGTGATAAAATATTTCCGTCTTATTTCTTGCAACATTTTTAACCGAAAGTGGTCCATGTAAATACCACGAACGGAGCTGATTAATGACCCAAAAGCGAATAACAATTCGGTCGCTATTGTACCCCGGGATCCTCGCTAGACGCCCGATAATGCTCTTTTCAATCTCAATTCTTCCGGGTGCTTTTAGATTACACCCATGGTTTTCAAAGTGTTCTAAATTGATCCTTTGCTATTGATTTTATAGTTTATCCTTTTAGAATAATGAATCTATGACGTAAAACAAATTGACGCTTCCTCTTTAACCAATGATTGGCTATATTAAATTAATATGTGATCAAATATGAGATTAAAACTTGTAGAATACAGAAGGGGTTGGCATACGGGCATCTAGCCCCCTTATTAAAACTTGGCTAGATGGGTTTGATTGTGAAAAAGTAGTAACAAGTGGCTAGCTCGTCGCCTACATAATCACATACCCAAAACCCGATATACCATTAGCCTTGCACTGCTTTTTCACAATTTTCCATCTAACCCAGCCCGGCTTTATTTTTGGCTGAATGTGGTTGAAGGGGCATGCTGGCCCCTTTGACTCTGCCTACCTGTTTGTGTTATGTTTGCCTTTTACGACATGCTAGACACGAACACAGTTGCCACATTAAATTAAATTAAATTATTAAATTAAATTCTACGGTCTAACACACCAATTCCCTAGTTCCAAACTAAGCTATAAGCTTGTCCTATGGATACTTAAGTACATTTATAAACAGCCAAGACTCGAGTACAAATGTCCATGTTCATCACACGAAACATTTGCCCCTAGCGGGATTCGAACCCGCGACCCTCGGTTTTGTGGCGAGGGTCTCTGACCACTCGACCAACGGGCCTGTCAATTCAATAAAATTCCTCATTCCTTTTAAATCCCAGATCAACGTGGGACCAAATTCTTAAAATAACTGCTGACACCAATAAGCCATAAAAAATAACAAAGAGCCAAAGTTTGGAGACATCTGGTTTACACAATAAAGAAATAAATTTAGTTTAAAATTTTTCGACTAGACGGTTGCACTATCCTTGTTCTCCCTCAGGACGAGTCGGAGTATCGGATAGCCACAACTGCCGGGTAGATAGCTCGCGGTAAATGTGTCCCAGGATACCCACATCTCTAACACTGTCCTCCTAAAAGATGGTACCCTGGACTGTTTTTCCACTACATGTTGACTTAAAACTTAAAGTGTGGTAGTTAGTAGTTCGTAAGGCGCCTCTATGCGAAGGGAGTCGGATAAATGCGAATAGTTTGATGAAATAAACGTCAAAGTCCCATGTTGGTCTGGGACTTAATAAGTGCCAACTGTGTTCCTTGCCTAGCATGTCGTAAAAGGCGACTAATGGTATATCGGGTTTTGGGTGTGTAATTGTATAAGCGACGAACTAGCCACTTGTCACTACTTTTTCACAATTTTCCATCTAAACCAGCCCAGTTTTATCTTTGCCTGTGGTTAAAGGGGGCTACTGACCATTTGACTTTATCTATCCTATCGGAGAATACGAAAGTGATGTTATAATAAAAATAGTAACAAAAAGATCACTTTCAAAATACACGTTATCTTTAGAACAAAATAAAATTAGATCTGTCATATAAACTTTCAGCTGTAGCCTATTGTATATTTTATTTAAAAATAATTAAACACGACCGTTGTTATCACAAAAGGAAAGTGGTCCAAAATAAACAATGCTAATAGCAAAATGTTAAAAATATATGAGCAGACCATTATCCCGGGGACAATAAATCGTCCCGGGCCACGCAAGATTTATTCGTCCACGCTGTTTAAAACCACCGGCTTCGTCTACAATGGGAAAAAAAGGAAAACCGCGGAGTGGAGTACAACAAAAAGATAGAGGCACCCGGACTAGAGTTACTAATGTTCCGTGTACTGCAAGTATAAACTACGCTATGGCAATACTTTCTCCTTTTTAGTCTGTGGATCTCTACAGAGTAATTTTTTTCTTGTTTAGTAACAAACAAATCTCTCCGCTAGATTTATTTCTGCCGATGTCGCGTAGTCTATGGAAAGTTTCGACGATAAATACGGATGTTTAATATTAACAGTTGTTTCATGAATTGCATAAAAACTACCATTCGCGTGGTTCATGACCTCATCTGAACATAAGCAAGTTGTCCATGCAATGAATTAACTGAAATTCAATGTAGGTTTTCCAAAACATTTTAATAAAATATCAGCAGTGCATCAAATTGAAAGAGGGTTTTCAAAAACACAAAAACCGCCAGATGGCTAAGGGAGTCTCGTGGTCTTATCCCTGACACTATTGGCTCCTTGTTGACAGCATGACAGTTTGGTCTGACAACTAACCAATGAGGAGGGTGACAAGACCGCAAGTCACAGTTACGCCATCTTTTGGATGTTTTAATTAAAAAAACCTCATTGAATTAAATCTTCACAGCGTTTGAAAAAAGAATTGATACCAGTTCGCGTATATTTCAGTTTGTCTGCCGCTTTTCGCCTCCATCAGATCAAATAAACCTTACAGTTTTACCTGTTTCTCGAGTGCGCATAATAACACTTAGCACGAGAATAATATTCCTTCGGGTGGGAGCGCAATTGCATAGTTTCCCGCGGGCGTCGTCGGCGCGACTAAGACAAATTGCATCCTTAAGTGCGGAGTGCAGCTAAGTGCGCGGTCACTGCGGATCGGCGAAACTTTGTACCTACTGAATGTACTTTGATCGTGAATAACTTGACCGCATGTGTACATTGTGACTTTTTAATTTACTCCATAAAATTACTGATATGTTTCAAAAAAATTACTTTTTGTATAAGTACACATACTTATGCATATAACATATGCTTTTAGTTTATACACATGGTTCCCTAAGTGCCTTAGATTGAGAAGAAGATCAGTTTACATACATACATACATAACATCACGCACATAATCCCCGAAGGGGTCGGTAGAGTCAAAGGGGCAGCAAGCCTTTTCAACCACATTCAGCCAAAAATAAACCCGGGCTGGGTTAGAAGAAAAATTGTGAAAAAGCAGTGACAAGCGGCTAACCTGTCGCCCACACAATCACACACCCAAAACCCGATATACCATTAGTCGCCTTTTACGACATGCTAGGCAAGAACCACAGTTGGCATATTCTTGTTAAGTCCCAGACCAACATGGGACTGTGGGCTGGGTTGGATGGAAAGCTGTGAAAAAGGAGGGACAAGTGGCTAGCTCGTCGCCTACTCAGTCACATAACCAAAAGCCCGTAAACCATTAATCGCCTCATACGACATACTAGGCACGAACCACAGTTGGCACATTCTTTTTTTTTGTCTCAGATCAACATGGGCCAAGTCCCAGACCAACATGGGACAAGATCAGTTTACATACATTCATATCATCATTTTACATACACACAATTTCAAAATTGAGTTGGGATAGACAGAAAATTGTGAAAAATAATGACAAATGTCTAGCTCGCGCCTACAAACTTATGAACCCAATTCCTATTATACTATTAGTCGCCTTCTAAGCCAGACAACGAATGCAGTTGGTTAATTATATTTAAGTCCTACTGGCGTACATGGCTGTGAAATTTTCATTTACACTAAAAATAATTAATTTACTAAACGAATATCTAAATAAAATCTACACTTCTCTAAAAAGATAGCTAAGTATTTTTTTTGGTTAAAAAAAAAAAAAATATGTGTCTGGCATCTGTTACCATTACACTATGAACTGCATACAACAATGACCCTGGTCTGGTGAATAAACATTGCTGGTTGCATTTAACCGTATCTGATCTATAGAACAGGACTGTCGATTTAAACCAAAAAGGAAGCAATTCATTCTGTAATAAATTTATTAATGGACTCCAATTGAGACACAGCAACAGGTCACCTCCAGTGCCAGCGCAATCAATTAATGCATATTCCAAAGGAAGACAATTACGGCGCATTTAATATCCGCTTAATGAAGTGGCTCGAGACTTAACCAAAGCCAGAATCAAATTACACTTCATTTAATTTGGAAAGAAAACAGATTCTGAAGGAGCATTAGTGGGGTCCTGGGGGAGTGGAGTTGTAAACGTGGGTGAGTTGCCGGCGGGCTTCGGCGTTCGACGATCGTAAAAGTGGGATGCTAGCTAAATCTAGATACAAAAACACAAAATAGTTTACTTACAACAAGCATGATTACAATAGTTTTACAGTAATCCTTTACACTGCGGTTATCAAATGATGTGTCTATGTCTAGAGACTAAGATGATTTAGGGGGTGGCAGAGCAATGCAGAAATCACATTAGTTTCGGCATCGACTGGGCTGGCTCCACCGGAATAAGATAAGTAATAGGTAAAATAAGATATAATAAGATATTCATATTTTATATTCTTGAAGAAACCTGCTAGCTGCAATTTCAAGTCGAATTTGTTTAGCTTCTGAATATTTTTCCTATTTTTTTTATTCTAGCGATCCCCTACCTTTAAAAATATATACTTAATATATCTTTTCTTCTATCAAAAATATTTTTTTTGGTAAGGTTCTATGTAGTTGTTATTCTTCTATGTGAAAATATTCTTCTTCTTTCGAAACAAAACTAATTGTACTCTCGAAATACACATTTTTTTCTATAACTCACAATTCAAAATGTTTATGCAAACATTTTTCCGCTACGAACGAACTTCCGACAAGGTGGTAAATCATCTGCAAACTGCATTGCCCCGCAAGAAAATACTCCACCTCTACAAAAATAGCCCAAGTCGCGCTAACAAACCTCCTACCAAGTTCGGAGTTACAAATTCCTCCATACTGGAGATATTCAGCGAACGCGAACGGTGGCTTCGAATACGCGCTGCTCCGGACGGTGGCGGAATGTCCTGAGAAATGGCGCCCGTGACGTCACTCCGTGCTGAGAAATCCGGGACCAGGTACCTGTGTTATGTATTCGGCAGTGACCACGCAGTGCGGGCCGTGTAAGGAAAGTCTTTAATATTTTTGAATTATGGAACTACAGACCTTCACGTTTTACATTTTATTTGACTGGCTCGTTGGTCGAGTTGTCAGAGACGCTGGCCACGAAACCGAGATCCCGCTAATGATTCTTGCAATGAACATGGATATTTGTACTCGAGTCATGGATGTTTATAAACATATTTTAGTACGTCTATCCGTTCACCTACTATCCATAGCACAAGCACAAGCTTAGTTTGGGACTAGGGAATTGGTATGTAAGTCTGGAGAATTTATTTATTTACGTGTCTTCTGGGTTGGTCTGGGACTCAAAAATAGCTGTTTGCTTAGCATGTCGTAAAAGGCGATTAATTTGTGCTGGTTTGCGTATATAGGCGATGTGCCTCATGTCACTACTTTTTCACAATTTTTAATTTAACCCGACCCGCTTTGGGTGGTTCTATCCATTTTTATACTACGGTTTTTTAAGTAGGTAAGTTTTAGGAGATACCCTATATGAGGCGTTATCCTTATCCATTTAGCTACCAGTGACGATACAAGAGTAAAAATAAAAACAAATCTCTGGCCACCCTAGCTTCGAGCACAATTGCAGTAAACACCCCATAGGGTTTGTAACCTTATTGCCGCGATACAAAGTGTAAATTGCAGGCGAGTCGTTCCGCGCGCAAATGATGCTTACAATGTTATTTTAGCGGAACGTCTCTCATTTTTCGAGCTTGAACCAGGCTGATGCACTTGACGTGGTGGTGAATGAGGAAAGAAAGAAAGAAAGAAACATTTATTACATTTGGACATCAAACACAACCAGAATAGTACATCAATACAAATACGTACAAAAAAAAAAGAGTAACACAACTTATTACGATAAGTTAGACAGAGATAGAAAGAAAAAAATAAATATAATTTATGATAACCAGACACGGGTTTGCGATGTCCAAAAGAAAAGGGCCTCACAAAGCATTTAAGCCATGACCTGCATGGCAAGCCATGGTTTTTTGGAGTGCGCCCTGCCGAGTGATGGTCACGGACGAGTGCCCTGCTTTTTTATACATCTACTAGGATGTGCGCGAATGTAAAACAATTGGGGATGAACGGTTACAGTTACCTTTGAGGGGGTTGGTACAGCCTCGTAATATTTCTTTCTATTACCCTACTTAGTTGTTGTTATTACCTTTACTGTAATCTACAGAAAATACCTATACAGGTAAAAAAATTATATGATAAGAGCGGTGGTAGCTTAATGGTAAGGACACGCGCATCTTATTCAAGGGATGCGGGTTCACTCCCGGGCACTATGTACGTATTTATACCACTAGCTCGGTGGTGAGGAAAACATCGTGATGAAACCTGATCATTCAAAAGCTATGGATGTGTAACCATACATACATACATAACACACCCAATACACGATATACCATTAGTCGCTTTTACGACATGCTAGGCCAGAACCACAGTTGGCATATTCTTTTTAAGTCCCAGACCAACATGGGACAGTGGGTTGGGTTGGATGGAAAGCTATGAAAAAGGAGTGACAAGTGGCTAGCTCGTCGCCTACTCAGTCACATACCCAAAAGCCCGTAAACCATTAATCGCCTTTTACGACATGCTTGGCACGAACCACAGTTGGCACATTATTTTTTTGTCCCAGTTCAACATGGTCCAAGTCCCAGACCAACATGGGACACATGCTTAAATGTAATTACCAGACTCGGTAAATCCAGGTCCTGGTTAAAGTGGACCCCGTCTAAGCACGGGATATTACGCTAGGAAGATGATGATTGTGCGAAAGTGATCTATTGCAAAAGTGATATTTTCCGAAAGTTATTGCAAATTTTTCCCGATGACAAACAAACATACCATCACGACCACAATCCCCGAAGGGGTAGGTAGAGTCAAAGGGACAGAATGCCCCTTTAACCACGTTCAGCCAAAAATAAACTTAGCTGGGTAAGATGGAAAATTGTGAGAAAGTAGTGACAAGTGGCTAGCTCGTCGCCTACACAATCATATACCCAAAACCCGATATACCATTAGTCGCCTTTTATGACATACTAGGCAAGTAACACAGATGGCACATTCTATATTAAGTCCCAGACCATCACGGGACAATGGGCTGGGTTAGATGGAAAACACATTTTGCGAATATGACGTTCTACATTAAAACTGTTGTAAGGTTTTGACCATTCACTAGATGTTTTCTGTGTAGTCAGTTCTCCTTGATAACTACAGCAGTATTTTTGTGTAATGTAATGGTTTATATTAATAAGTTTAGATCACCTTTGTACGTTGTAGCTTAATGCTGCTGGTATTATCCTTTTTTTTAATTTATCTAGACGTGAATATTTAAAAAGGTTAAAGCATTTATCGTTTAATGAATTAAAGGTTATTTCTGTCATAATCCAAAATTTAGAAAAGCAATTATTAAAATTAATAAACCTCACTTAGCCTAAATTTGAATATAGATTAGAGTAAAATTGGATACAATATTTTAATCAAAAATGTCGAGGAGATTAAATAGTACTACTTCCTAACTGAAACAGATAACTAAATGCAAAAGAAAGTCTGTTTCTCTTCCACGTTCAATGATAAGTCTAAAATAAAAATATCTCGTTCCTCAACAATGCATCCTCATTAAATCAAATACCGGGATAAGTTGTCCCAAGTTTCAATTCCCGGTAATAATCCGGGATCAGACGCACGCGAAGATATCGTAATGCTCCAAAATCCGAGGCAAGCAAACAACTTGCACTGAATTGTTGAAAAGTCACGAGCAACTTGAGCGAAAGAATGACGCATGTTTGGGAGTAAAGCCGCTGTCATCATGGGAGGCAAGATATAATTTGTCAGCAAAAAACCTGCAATCCCTGAAGTAGGCAGAGGACAGGAGCAGTAAGTTAAGGAACACACTTAACTAAATGAAACTTTCTATGCATTTGAGTTACTTACTAACTTCAACAAGCTCGATGGCGCTTTCGGTAGTGACCCTGCCCCATACGACAAGAGTTGTGGGTGCGGTCCCCACCCAGGGCAAATATTCGTATGATAAATACTTGTGTTTTTTCTGTATCTGGGTGTAAATATATAAGTATAAATTTGTAATACCAGCTTAATGCTTCATAATGTATGTGAAGCAGCTTGATATTTATTTATTTTTAGTCACTGTTGGCCATAAAATAATCATTTTCTCAATTTTCATCTAACTGGGTTAGATGAAAAGTAGTAACAAACTTGTTGGCTTGGTTGGGGTTGCGAATTCTTAGAATTTGTCTTTTATAGAAATAAATTTAAAATAATATTTAAGTTTTTATTTGATTCAGTAAGAATTATTAAATGGAATGCTTAAGACAAAACGATAAGATGCCATCAAGAATCTAAACTGACTATTAGTAAACTATTGAACACTGCTAGTGGTCTATCAGACCAAAGAGAATGTCGGTTAGCCTACACTCATAATCCGCAAAATATCCCGCTAGCAATGTGGAAGCGGCCGACTCCATCGAATTGTTCGCGAGTTCGCGACAAACTTGCAAATAATACGTGAGGGGGCTGCGAACGGCGCTAATGCCCGGCCATTGCGATTCAGCGCGCGCGTGCAGGTCGTGGCCGCACATATCTTAATACAAGGGGTTGTGGTTCATTATCCTTTGATTAATATATGAATGACATCTTCAGCTTCAACTATTTTAACTAAATCTTAATTATCAGCTTGTGACTCTTTACCGTTCGACTCTGTCTTTTGACTAGAGTCCGGCTGATCCTGCAGTTTCAGCCTTTGCCTTTGGCCAAACATATGTCATGGGCCTTTACCTCTTCACTTCTGGACGTGGAATATAAGGAGCTGCATCATGATATACTTTGTTGAGTGTCTTCTGAACCATCTGCTTGGACTAAATTTTCGTCATCAGACTGTGACTTTCATCCTGAAATTTAAGAAGCTGCATCTCAGTATCTGTTTGATTGAATCTTGGGCTTCAGTAACATTCAGCTTAAGCTTTCACAGAGCACACATGGTCTTCTGCCCTTTACCTAGCTCCACCCGGAAATTCTTCGTTTAAATTGTATAACAATTTAAACGAAGAAAAGCACCGTAAAATAAGAGTTCTTATCTACAGCTGTACCGCACATATATTTTCTAGAGATACTAAAGAGAAAAACTAAATGTGGTCGAGTTAATGATTCCTATTATTGACAGTATGCCAACACGATGCCACATTAAAGCTACGTTCACACAATATGGACGTAAATACTGCATAAAGTCGTTGAGCTACATGCAGGCTACACCTTATCGCGTGCATCTTAGGGCGCAATCCGATCGGTTCCGCTACTACTGTGCCGTTTGCGTTGCCCACATGAGGCACAATTCATACTGTTTGTTTATGGCTTCTAGCAATAGGCTATTAATGTCCACTGCAATGCAGGGCTGCCATTATGGAAATGAAGTCCTTGTTTTAATTATGAGTGTTCAGTTTGTATTTATCGCTTTAACCTATATCGTACGTGAAGGTTTTGTGAGGGATGTCGGTACTGTAGGTTGAAGTACTTCTTTTGAGCTGGGTGTTGCCAGGTCCGATTGACTGTCGTGGTTTGTTGTATCTATCATAACGGTAAGAATAACTCCTTCCTTGTCTTGTAGAGCAGGGGTTCCTTAACTTTACAGATAATAACTGAAATACTATAATACAAATAAAACACTGAAAAATAAAACACTGAACAAAGATAACACTGAAATTTATATAAGAACGGTTTTTTTAAAGATTTTGGCGAAACCCTGGTGACTATTCTACGTAATCCCTAGGTTCCGCGGAACCGCGGAATCCCTGTTGTAGAGTATATACCGATACGTCCACAGGTAAAACAAGGCCTTCTGTTGACACGCTTCTTGGAACTACAGATAGATATTGGTATAGTAGATAGATGTCTATAGTCATGAATGTCTTGCGGTAGAGTAGACATTTATACTTAGGCTACCGAGGGGTACCTCGCTCTATCTACTATCAATTTGTTTATCAGTTAGTTGCTACTGGACAGCAATCGGAGACTATAATTTTAGATGCATTGTGTGTACACGGCACTAGTTTTAATAGATCAGATGTGTCTCCAACGTTTTTAAGGAATTATGACTGAAACACGAAGAAGAGCGGTGGTAGCTCAATGGTAAGATCACGCGCCTCTTAACCGAGGAGTGCGGGTTCAAACCCTGGCATGTACCTCCAGATTTTTCAAATCTATGTACATATTTATACCACTAGCTCGGCGGTGAGGGAAAACATCGTAATGAAACCTGCAAATTCAAACAACTTTGAATTTGTAACCATGATCCAAAAATTGTCTGGTTCCCCTATCTTAGGGTTACGAAGGTCAAATCGGCAGTCGCTTTAATGTAATTACCAGACTTGCTAGATCCTGGATCATGGTCTAAGCGGACCCCGTCTAAGCACGGGACATAACGCTAGGAAGATGATGATGACTGAAACACGAATGAAGAAATAATGGGGTACCAGTTTGTTCATTGTACAAAGTACGAAGCTTCGCTTTTAGTTTAATGTACGAAGGGGAAATGAAAACTTTCCACTTCCATTAAAAATAAGTTAATTAAAATATGGGAGTTTTGGAGTTTGTACAGGACCGGGATTCATAATTTAAATGTAACTTATTAGTTGTCTTCCGGACTACAGTGTGTGAATTAAGTAAAGGTGGAATTGTTTTATGAACATTATAACAAGATTACTATACATTATGATAATAATTTCACATCATCTTCCTAGCGTTATGTCCCGTGCTTGGACGGGGCCCTCTTAGACCATGATCCAGGATTTAGCGAGTGTGGTAATTACATTGAAGCGACTGCCGACCTGACATTCGTAACCCTAAGATAGGGGAAACAGACAATTTTTGGATCATGGTTATGATAATAATTTCACAATCCGCTCGTCAAGTCATTTTTCATATTTCATATTATATTGGATTGTAACGTAGGTATTTAAGGTATAGTTTAATATGATTTTACTTCATAAAATAACAATAAAACATTGCTTCCATTAGCTAATTTATTATCTAGCTCCAAACTGGATGACGATAAAGACTTAATGTATGCATATTAAGGCTTAATCTACTTCTAGGATTCTAGATAAGAGGACACATACCTCTATTTGAGTGCATATATACACATTCTTGACTCGACTGCAAATGTTCGTATTTATGAAATTTTTCCTGCCAGCATTAGAATCCGTGGAATTTTACCGTAGTCAGGATCTCTGACCACAAAAGCGAGCGGGTTGTTTACAAAACAATGATCTATGATTTATCATTATGCCTAATCAGTGAACATCGATAAGTCTCCAGACTTAATGAGTTTAACGAAAGAGGAATATCGTGTCTGATTCTATAGTAAACTCCTTTTCTCAACATGTTGAGTAAAAAATCGCCTATACTTAAATAGATCTATTTTTACCGAAAAGAAAGAGCCTTATCAATATTAGCGTACTTGTGTTAAAATAAATTTTCTTTCGCTTTAAATATTCTGCAATGAGTATGCCAGATCTAAAATTACTCTCATTTTGTACTTTAACGTGAAGTTTAATAAGTATTTCTCACTTTTCAACCCTAAACAAATGAGCAAATTAACTTAATATGCGTGCTGGAATGATCCCTTCGTTTGTTTAAAACTTAATAGGTTTCGCGACATTTTTGTGAGAATTGTATAGGTGCTTAATAATTTGGTGGGTTATTCCCTGAGGATCCCATTCCCCGAGGATCCTGTCTCGAAGGATTCCGATTTGTTTCTATGTTAAGCTTAAAAGTCATGTCAGCAGAAAAAGTACCTACCAGTTTGACTGGCAACATGAACCGAACTCATTAGTCGCCCAGCGAACGCGTCAACAGACCATTAGCGAGCGCGCCGCTGATTGCGCGGTCACACTCACCGACACTGTTAATTGCGCGCGCGCTCGCGTGATGCGCGCCCGCAAATTTGCATTACAAGATACCGATATTGCCGCCGCAATTGGGATTATTCGCGATAATTAAGCCTTATGTATTTTTGTTGCTCTATTCGCTTTTATCTGGTAATGCTTTACGGCTGACGTCATTGATAGACGATGTTTGTTGTGTGAACACCAGCGTAGCACCAACTACCTTCGCAGTCCGCTAGTCCGCATAGGTTCAGTTTAGACCATGCTTCTAGATTTAGCAAGTCTGGTTTCGCAATTTGTCTGGTTTTCTATCTAAAAGACAATATTGGTTTTAGGTTTCACATTAAAATGTATACTTAATTGAATGTTCAAATATTCAAATAGTTTTAAATTACCTCAAATTCGTTTAAGTATCAAAAGGATTTAGATGACGTAACAACATAACATCACGCCCATAATCCCCGAAAGGGTAGGCAGAGTCAAAGGGGCAACACCTTACTCAATTAATTTTATTTTCACAACAAATTTACATACAAAATTCCACTGAATTATATAATAATCTGTTCTTTTATATGTTTTCCTATTTATAAAATTCGTAGTATAATGTATATTCAATAACTTACTGAATTCAGTTTAATTTGTTCAAAACTCAAAACTCAATTTCTAGTACATATCGGTTTTGACCACTGAACCATAGATATATGTTTTATAAAGGGGAAATATTTTATTGTTTGTTTGAATTGAATTGAATTGAATACTAATGGAAAGCTACTTCATCAGCAAGCAACATAGGCTATATTTTTTCTCGTATTCCCTCGGGAACGGGAACTATGCAGGCGGGACGTTGCTAGTGCAACGTCCCGCCTGCATAGTTCCCGTTCCATATGCGTTCTATATGCTTAAATAATAGACTACTATTATTTAAGCATATTTTTAAAGAAGCAAATGAGGTGTGTAAGGACCGTGCCTTAAGGCGTTCGGTTCTCTTTGCCTACCCCGCTAGGGAGTGGCGTGAAGTTAGTTAGTTAGGTAGGTATATTGATATTTATCCACCGTGGACAAATAAAAACTATTGGTGCATCCTACACGTTGATAATACTTAATGAGGGTTTTCACAAATACAAAAACCGCTAGATAGCACGAGGGAGTCTCGTGGTCTTATCACTGTCACTATTGGCTCTTTGTTGACAGCATGTCAGTTTGTTATGAAACCAACCAATGAGCAGGGTGACAAGACCGTACGTCACAGTTACACCATCTATCTGATGTTTTAATTCAAAAAACTCTCATTGTAAAGAAGCACTTATATGGTTTAGACCGGCCTTGTCCATTACAGACTTCAACGAACAAGACTCGATGGCAAGAGTCCAACGCCATTTGCCGTTCCGACCTGGTGACCGAAATTGAAATTTTCCGATTTTTTCTCGTTTCTGGATGCTCTTAAACTCGCTAACAATACTGTACTAATGTATAAAATTGCATCCTACCCATTTTGTAAGGGTTAGAAGAAGTTACATATTTATAGCTTATACATAAATCATTATATATAGCGTTTATCTATTAAAATAAGCGACGGGCTACATATTCATATAGCCACACTGTCCAATTACTAAAAGTTATGTAAACATAGGCTTCTTTGTATTGAGCAAGTATTATATACTAGCTGTTTCCCGCGACTTCGCCCGCGTAGACTAATATTTCTGTATCCTACAGAAACTGTAAATTTTTTCGGGATTAAAAGTAGCCTATATGTTATTCCAGACTATAATCTATCTCAGTGCCAAATTTTATCCATATCAGTTCAGCAGTTTTTGCGTGAAGAAGTAACAAACATACACGCACACACACTCACAAACTTTCGCCTATAATATTAGTGTGATTATATTCCTATATGGGCCCGAGATTCGAAACTTAAACTATTGAAAATTACCTTCATCCAAATGATAATAGCATTACTTTGACAATAAACTCACAATGCATATTGTGAAGATCAAGTATTTTATAGGTGCTCTAAAACAGAAACCTCAATATCGACTATTTGTATCTCAAAATGTAAGTCTCACAATGTAAGTTATACGATACCCGAACGATCTTTACCCTAAAGCCATATTTTAACCTAAAACAAACAACAGCGTACATTATACGCAAAACTTAATTACCATATTCGGCGAAGATCCTTGATTCAAAAGGCCGCAAAAATATTGTAACATGGAAAAAATGAGCCAAAGGGCCCTCGAATATTACCCGCGAAGGATCAAGTGCCCTCGCCGCCCGGGCACCGCGAGCTGAAACTTTTGTTTCCCTTTGACGAGTGTGTTCTTTGTATTCGTTTATGAACCGCGCTCGCTAGAGCCAAGTTTGTGCTTTGATGTGAAAAGAATTGGTTGTTCGTGATTGTACTAATATTATAGATGAAAAAGATTTTGCAGATTTTGTCCTTGGTAAGGATTGATGGATAATGGCAGAAATTGTGCAGTATGCGTTTTAACGAATGTAATCTTTGTAATGTGCAGCGACCGCGGCTTGTAAGGGCATTTGGTTCTTTAAATTGTTAGTTGATCTAAAGATTGGTATATGCAGATTTTATTATACCTTGGCTTTGATCAATTAATCATTTATATTAAATAAATATACCATTCAAAGTTATATGTTGATTGATCAGGATTTGTATAAGTGAGTGGTCTAGGTTAAAATATGTCTATTTAAGATATTATTGACTCCGTTTGCGTTTAGGAGCATAAGGTCAAAAGCGCAAAACGACAAACGATCGCAAATTGTCAAAAGATCAATATGTCAAAAGCTCACATAGTCAAAAGCGCAGAATGTCAAAAGCGCAGAATGTCAAAAGCGCAGAATGTCAAAAGCGCAGAATGTCAAAAGCGCAAATTGTCAAAGGCGCACAATGTCAAAAATCCTACTTAAACTGGGTAATTGCTTGGCTTTGTTATTAATAACCTAAACGTCGTTATTTTTGGTCAGTTAGACTAGGCAAGAGGAAATGAAATTGTGGTTGAACAAGCTAGAACCGAAGACTTGGTTTCAGAGTTCAAGAATGGTTGCTGTTAGTAGTTCCAGTTAACTTTAGTAATAGGTACATTGTTCAGTCAGCATTGATTACTGGGTCATGATTAGTGAGGGCAGAAGCGTACTACCGTATACATTGCACGTTTCACGTGTTAGTACTACGGTCGTCCCATTAAAAGCAGTTAATGTACAACTACCGCATCGCCCACACGCGCGGTTTACGTGTTATACGTAGTGATGGAATTGTTTGTTCCCTGAGCTGACACGCTTCATTATTTTGCGTAAAAATAGTCTGTCTGGCTTTTACGTAATTTAAAGCAGTATTAATTACATATTTCAATGTAATTAGCATAAAATAAGATCTGTTTTAATTAAGACTATTAAAAAAGGAGATGACATAGTACATACATATTATCACACCCGTATTTTCTTGAGGGGTAGGCAGATTCAAAGAGGCAGCTAGCCCGTTTGACTGTGCCTGCCCTTAGATTAGAAGGAATTATTTTATTAGATAACATAAGATTAATAAAAAATAAAATTATTCTCACTCTTATTTATAGCATATATGTACAGGGTGACTTGGAATATGTGTCATTGTTTTAAGGGAGTAAAAGTATAGCCCGTTAGACATAAAAATATGTACGGAACACCTTGTTCACATTCATTAGTTTCGGGTTGAAATTCACTAGTTTCGGAAATAATTGACAGACTTTTAGCTTCCAAACTCTAAAATTTGAAGTACCTTATGACGTGTTGTTTTTTATTTTATGCATAATTTATCCCGTAAACAGAAAAAATAAAAAAGGTTCATGCATAAAGTATTTTGAATTTGGGTAATTTTCGAAAAGTAGTCACCCTGTCCATTATTTCAGAAACTAGGGTATTTTGACTAGGTGTTCCGTACATATTTTCACGTCAAAAGGGCTATACTTTCACTCCCTTAAAAAAATTACACCAATTCCAAGTCACCCTGTTTATATATCTATAGCATCGTATTGCATCAACTAGTCTCATCAATATGTCTGTAGCTAGTCCAAAATTTAAATATCGACAAGTGAATCTAAGTATTGCATGTTACAGAAATATAATTTTACTAGAAACCGATATAACAAAATTATCTTGCAAGGCTTGCCGCAGCACACTACCGCCCCCTCGCTCGCAGAAGCTCCTTCCAGGCCAGGTACTCACAACGCTACAGACCCGCAGGTCGCTACACTACATCTGACCCGAATATGAGGCCCGTCATTATCTTCATAATTTATATTCACTACGTATTAATGTTTACCTGCTAGTTTATTAAGGGTCGGGTGGATTATCTCCTCTGAAGTCACACCGTGGCGAATGTCTAAGGAACTTTAGTGGAGTAGGACAAATTGTTACATACATACATACACAACATCACGCACATAATCCCCGAAGGGGTAGGCAGAGTCAAAGGGGCAACAGGCTCCTTTAACCACATTCAGCCAAAAACAAAACTGGGCTGGGTTAGATGACACGTAACTTATGTAACATATTGTCATAATAAGTGCTCTAATTGACAGATACCCGACGTATGGTATCCATAAGTATCACTCACATATGCATAAACGTGACTTCACGCTATAGTATGGCAGCGTGAAGTCCTTCTTTTTTTACTAGTCCGTGGTAATATATATCCGTCGACATCACATACATTGATCTGACTCCGAGGTAAGTAACTTACGCTCTTGTGTTACAAATATCAGATTCAACAATGGTATTACAAATAGATACTTAAATATTGCATATTAGCACTCAGACACAAAACAAGCACAAGTTTTCTTCATAAGAATGTTTGTCCTGTGTGGGGATCGAACCGACAACTCTTGGCGCATGGTGTAGGGTCACTACTAGCGATGCCGAACTATCGATAGTTGACCTCGAAAATCAGTTAGAATATCGATAGGACTATCGATACTATCGATAGTATAGGCTATCGATACTATTGATATGACGTCAACTATCGATAGACTATCGACAGACTATCGATAGTCGACTATCGATCGGCATCACTAGTCACTACCGAATGCGCCATCAACCCAGTCGAGCCAGTCAATCGTACTAGCAAGTTCGCTACCGTGTGAGCGGAGGTCATCGGCCACCGGCGTCACGTAGCCGGTTGAATGTGGCTGGGAGCCGTAATGAGGAATATTATCACCTCCGCGCGCGTGCCCAACCCTGCGCGGCAATTAACCACATTTTTTGGCCGCGCCGGCCCTGGAATATGAAGGAGTTTAATTGGGAATTTTTAAAATAAGTCGCGCGACCGTCCTAGGCCGGAATTTTGCGGCGAAATTTTCAGTTCTGAGGGTCGTGAAAATGGTCCTTTTCGCTTGGAAAGGCTCATGTTACATTTTGTGGAGCAAGGATACTATTTCATTGGATAAACATTTGTTTTACTTTACCTATTATCTAAACAGAGAGTAAATAGAATATACACAGTAGACATCCAAACACCAGCACCAAATGTTGCGATGTCTTAGTGACTGCAAGTACATTTGTAAATTTTTGTATATGTGGCGACTACGCCACAATATAGCCAAGATTATAGCTCCAATAATATGTAAACAGATGACGTCAATCGAACTTATTGTGCGTTTCTAATTGAGTTTTGAAACTTATAATCATAAATCAGTCTGTTTGATTAACAGTTATTGACAAAATGATGTCTCAAGACGTTTAGTGCGATGATTTTTTTTTTAAAAAGGCAGATACGTTTCAAATTGTTGTAATTTTAAAAAAAAAATTGTAACAGATACCGATACGCCAATTAGACAGATCGATGCGTTATCGAATGTAGATAAAGAACACATTATTAAGGTAATTTCGTAAACAAACTTTGTTACTTTATCCCATGTTGGTCGGGGACTAAAAAATAATGTGCCAACTGTGGTTCTTGCCTAGCATGTAAAATACGACTAATGGTATATCGGGTTTTTTTTCACTACCTTTTTTAAAATTTTCTCTATTAATATTAATAATAGACTGACTATTTTAAATATTCCATCTAACCCAATCTAGCCCAGTTTTGTTTTTACCTGAATGTGGTTAAAGGGGCTTGCTGCCCCTTTGAATCTGCCTACCCCTTCGGGGATTGTGGGTGTGATGTCATGTATGGGTTGTATGACTTGTATGTATGTTAGTTACGTCGATTAGTAAGCAACATCACTTTGTTTGAAATTCTTAAAAATAATGACATTCCATTAATTTTAAAACTACGCATTTAAATTTAAATAACAATTGCAGTTTTAAAATAAATCTTGCGGAAAATTTAAATTTGAAGTCAACAATATTCATTTAAATGTTTAAATTAACTTCATTCGTTTTAATTAATATGCCGGATTTGGGCTTGCAGTATTTCGGGTGGGAATTCAAATTCGACCGAAGTTTTATGACAATTTTACTGCGGAAAATTATTTAAGTCAAATTGGGCTGTGACACAGAAATAATGTATCTACTGTGTTTATCTTGCCTAGCATAACGTAAAAGTGTGTGTTGTTTGCGATTATAATATATATCCTCCCAACCGATATCGGTCACGGTGGCCAATCTCAACGAGGATTAGCCAACTGCGCATGAGATATTATAGTGCACAAGTGTGTGCGCAAACACAGGTGCACTCTCTGTTTCTTCACTCTCATAGTCCGGTGAGACAGCAACCCGACATGACCGGAGAGAGGATAGGCACAGCACAAACGAGACACGGGGATAATTATACCGTTAATTTTCTGACTCCGGGCTGCTACTGAGTAATTTCAATATTGAAATTATCAGCCATACATTTTTTCGCCCGACCCGAGACCTCTTCTTGGTCATTAGGCGCATGCTACCTCGACCAACGAGGCAGTCAGTTTGCGATTGGTAGGCGACAAGCTAGCCACTTGTCACCACTTTTACACATTCTCCAACTTACCAAATTTTGATATTTTTGGCTGATTGTGATCTTTAGGAGCTATATATAGGATCTATTGTTATTTGGACTCTGTCTACGCCTTCGAGACCACATTCGTTTTTGTCTGTTGAAGCACCAATGCTGATGAAAATGATGAACTAGTCTGTGCAGTTCATATATGTATACATGAGCCAGCCCACTTGACCAGTGTGTTAAATATTACTGGGCTAGGCATCGCTTGAGAACTGACCATTATCTAATTTCTCCTGTTAATTGCTAATGTAGTAAAGTTCAATTAATGCGCTGTGAGGATGGAGGTAAAATAGTTTATTCACAAATTTCAGCTGCATCAATAAAGCCGAATATTATCCCGCAATCCAGACTTCAACTACCAAACCTGTACTGCAAAATAGTGAAGATGTTTTTGAAAGCTCCAACGGAATATTGAAACTTCCCTCCATTACCGACAGAGTTGCGCAATGTATTTTCATTAAAACTGGGAGTATACGCACCGATGTACGCCGCGGTCTGCTTTTGTTGGGCACTCGGTACAACCCTTAAAAGTTGCCTTTAGTTTGGCAGCCCAGCTGTAAGATAGACAGCCAGAAAACTCCAATCCAAGTCCAAAACACGAGTCGCGAGTCCCGAGTCCCGAGGCCCGAGTCCCGAGTCCCGAGTCCCGAGTCCCGAGTCCCGAGTCCCGAGTCCCGAGTCCCGAGTCCCGAGTCCCGAGTCCCGAGTCCCGAGTCCCGAATCCCGAGTCCCGAGTCCCGAGTCCCGAGTCCCGAGTCCCGAGTCCCGAGTCCCGAGTCCCTAGTCCCGAGTCCCGAGTCCCGAGTCCCGAGACCCGAGTCCCGAGTCCCGAGTCCCGTGTCTCGAGTCCCGAGTCCCGAGTCCCGTGTCCCGAGTCCCGAGTCCCGAGTCTCGAGTCCCGAGTCACAGTATATTATTTATTTAATATTTTTAGACTTTTCTTCTTATGTTCATGTCCAGAAATTTACTTAGTTACTGCTCTTACGAGCTATATTGTGCTCCAGCGCAAATTTTCACCTGGCGGGCATCGCAGCTCCAATTAACGGACTCCAACAAGTTACAGAATGTTGAATTAATACTTTTTCGTCTGCCGTCGCTTACGGGCGTGAAAAATATCAACTGTTCCAAACGGAGTGGCTCGCTGGCAGACCGTTAAAGTCTAGTTTATTTGTCTGTCAGGGTAGAAATGTTGTTATTTTGTATTTTCATGGGAAGAGATTCACGCTGAAGCTGGATTGGTATTGGCATGACAGGTTAGACAAACGACACATAGTAAATTGTTATTTGCCTTTTTTTTAATATAAAAATAAAGCATGTATCCCTCTTGTCGTAATGTCCATTAACAAGATCATGAAACATTTGGGAACTAAAGAATTGTATAACAAAACGTTTTCACATACGCGCAAATGTAAAGGATAACTTCGTCATTACTCACTGACAAAAGAAAATGGAAATCCACACCTTATCCAAACCATAGACACCAAAAGAGCGGTAATTCATTTATTGGTCTAAGTATTAAAATATTAAATAAACTTCCAAAAATTGCCTAGCTTGTCGTAAAAGGCGACTAATGGTTTACGGGGTTTTGGGTATGTGACTGAGTAGGCGACGAGCTAGCCACTTGTCACTCCTTTTTCGCAGCTTTCCATCCAACCCAGCCCGCTGTCCCAAGTTAGTATGGGACTTAAAAAGAATATGCCAACTGTGGTTCTTGCCTAGCATGTCATAAAAGGCGACTAATGGCATATCGGGTTTTCGGTGTGTGATTGTGTAGGCGAGACAGGATAGCCGCTTGTCACTGCTTTTTTACAATTTTCAATCTAACCCAGCCCGGCTTTATTTTTGGCTGAATGTGGTTGAAGGGGACTGCTGCCCCTTTGACTCTGCCTACCCCTTCGGGGACTACGAGCGTGATGTTATGTATGTATGTAAAAATTCTACTAGCATTACCTTCGAGTTTCTTGCCGGTTTCTTCTCGATAGAGTCTACTTTCCGAACCGGTGGTAAAGTTTTATTTTCTGTTCATATTACTATTTATAAGTACTTTTTTGAAGCCTTTATAAATAAAGAGACTTTAAATTTGAATTTGAACTTGACATACTCTTTACTCTTCTCCTGCATTTTCGATTACACTAAAGGAACGGTACAAGTTGTGGTCAAACTAGTTCTGTATATCAAAATTTCTCATGGAGAATCTTGTATTCCCGATCAAAGAGCAAAGTGTACAGATGCGTTAGAGCTTGAGCAATAAACAGTAAGTACTGCATAAACCGGTTAACTCGGAGGCGACTCAGGCCAGCCGGAGAGCTTAGCTTGATTGTAATTAATTCCATTGAGCTGTAGGTAACTTGCAAGGAACCTAAATTGGTAGGCGTTAATAACAGTTCTCTAATTTGAGCTTTCTGATAGCTCAGTAACGTGTTTTCCAAAAAGGGGTTTAAGAAGGTACCTGATATGTTGGTAGTGTACTCATACATACATACATACTTTTCCTGCTAGGCTGCCCGACACATGCTGAGTAGATGCCTTTTAAGTGTCACTACATAACAAAACCTTTTAAATTTTGTATAATTTTGTGTAACTAAATAAATTATTTTTCTTTCTTTCTTTTTTTACATCTGTTATTCCCGAAGCGGTGGATAGAGTTCAAGGAGCGATAAACTTCTTCAACCACATTTAGCGACTCTTAATACTTTTAGTTATAATATTTTAAATGACAACAGGGTGTATTTACTATTAGGCAGGCCGTATATTTGTTAACCACTGTTGCGTTGGCATAAAAAAATTTAAGGATAAGGATTTCAGCCCCACATGCAAGCTGTTTTGGCTAGTCTATCGAAAAAAATGTTGTATCTTCACCCCCATAATCCCCGAAGGGGTAGGCAGAACCAAAAAAGCAGCTAGTCCCTTTAATTATTTTCAGCCAAATCTGGGCTGGGTTAGATGGATAATAGTGAAAAAGTAAAGTTTCCGAAAAAAAAAATTTGATTAAAAATTGCAGGTTTGTACCATTAGCCTCCTTGCCGATAATCAAATAACTATTGATTTTTTTCTATGAACACGTTATTGCAAGGTATTAAATTCTATTTAAATGTTAAAGCCCAAATAAAAATCTGCAATAAATGCTGCATTACCACGTCTCTGCGAACACTTATTTAGTAAAAATTACTGGTCACCCTCGAAGCGCGGGTCGGAAGTGTTTTCCGGAATTTTGCAGATTGCGTATTCTGTTAATGGAAATATGAACTTTGATAACGTCACAAAATAAAGACTTATTTTGAAAGTTTAACAAGGTGTAATTTCATTTGGTATGTTATTGCAAACTAATTGAGTTAACTAACTAGTTGATATTTATGTATGAACGCTATCTAAACTTTCCTAAAATAAATGACCAATTTCTAGCAGAATTTTTTTTTCTGTATAAGCTGAGGATTTGCTTGTCGCATTGATATACTGCTACATTTATAAACATCTTTGGTTCGAATACTTACAAATGGATTTGTTCAACAGGTTTGAACCCGGCCTTTGGTGTCATTGTCAAGGTCTCTTAACAATAGACCCATCCCGTCTTACATTATTAAAGACCTTAAATGAAACTAATGATCTTAAATATTTTCATTTCGAATCAATCGTCCACTTATCTCTAAAAGTGCAAATTGAACCAACCAACCAACCTTCAACTATTGAACACGATTTGCCAGCAAAGAGCAGAGCATACAGAAGCGTAATCTCATTCACAGACGGCTAACGAGCGTACGCCAGACTTAAGATCGGCTTGAGAGCGGTTTGGGTGTAATTAATTAAATTGCAGTACCTCCCGGGGCGTTCGGAGCTAATGTTATTTGCATAATCTGACCATGCTTCATTTGGTTTGTTTCCGCGTTTCATACTCGTTATGCCCGCTTAACTTGTTCCCCTTCCATTGAACCACGTTTTCGTTTCTTGCTTGTTGTGTACTACAAACTACTTGGCTATTCGCCTTAGTAAAATTAATTTGAACCGTCGTGGTTTTACCGATATAATAGTTAGATATTTCAATTTTGTGAACCTGTGTCTAGTGGTAGCATGCGCTTAAATCCCGGGCCGTGCCAAAAAAATGTGGCTGGGTATTTCAATATATTGAAATTACTCAGTAAAAGTCCGGAGTTGGGCCTGACCACTCTTCGGTCATGTCGAATTGTCGTCTCACTGGATGAGAGAGAAGGAATAGAGAGTTCACCTATGTTTGCGCACACACTTGTGCACTATAATATGTCCTGCGCTAATGCGATGGCTCCTGCGATGGCTAATCCTCGTTGAGATTGGCCTCCGTGACCGACATTATTAATTCATTGACGCAAATACAATTTTGAATGCTTTTAAAGCCTTGTTTAAATACTGTTTGTTTAATTCTTAGATAGATTAATTGTGTTTGATGTAAAATAGTATCTGTATTATTAAATATCATATAATATATAATACATTATTTGTAATGCGGTTGGGCTATGGTGTACGTCGATAAAATCGCAAGAAGAATCACTCCACAAGTAATTCAGCATTTAGGTTACTTTGAGATAACTCGATCAATGTATGATATTCAAATCCTATATGGTTGGTTAGTATAGTTCTAGCGGTTGTCCTTTGCAGTACGAGTATCAAACCTAACTTGCAATAATAACAAAGAGCGATCGACCAGATAATAGGTCAAAGACGGTTGGTGTTTACTGTACGTGGTGACCCTTCTGTCTTGTCTGATCTGCGGCGCCAGATCGGAGACGCCGTACAGAGCGCATAGTGTAGAGATAATTGCTCAATCAGAAATCGGTAAGTACATTGCCTATCTGCAGGATCGTGATTTCGTCAAGTTCAGTCTGGCGTAGAGAGTTTAGTAGGTATTTGGATGTACCTATGGATATCTAAATATAAATGGGATATACGCTGAAATGCTTGTCCAATGTTAGCCTGGAACTTAAAAAGAATGTGCCAATCGTGTTTCTTGCCTAGCATGTTGTAAAAGGTGACTAATAGTATATCGGGTTTAGGGTGTGTGATTGTGTAGGCGACGAGTTAGTCACTTGTCACTAATTCTTACAGTTTTTCATTTAATCCATCCCAGTTTTATATTTTGGCTCTGCCTTCCCTTTCGGGGATTACGGGCGTGATGATATGTTTAAAAAATAAAAAAAAATTGTTTATTTCGGTAACATAACGTTATTAACAATGGGAGGCTGGAGCCAACCTAGTAAGTACGGGTATACCTGTGGCAGGAGGCCCCGCTCTTCTTAACTATAGTTACAATATAATTTTTATTTTAGTTTTATATATGTTTATATAGAGGTACTGTTATTAGTTTAACAAATTATATCTATTTCAATTTAAACAGAGAATGAGAAGAGAAAATATGCTGAGTCTCGCTGTGTGTGTGTGTGTGTGTGCGTATGTATGTATGTATGGTGAAATAATTTACCAGTACCGATTTTACGCTGAAAAATCTTTTGGTCCTAGAACTTACTAGTTTAAAAAAACATAGTACTTAATATACCTTGTACCTTTTTACAGTAATCAAACATTAAAAGTGATCCAATAGGATTCAGTAGTTTGTTGTGTTCACCGTCCAATCCTTTCTTTTACCTAAGCTATTTATTGCTCTGGTCAAAGTGATAGCGGCCTCCATCGCCCATAAAAGGCACATAAAAATATACCCCAGGTGAGTTTATAGTCTATAAAGTATAAAAGAGACCACGCGGATTCTCCAGGCAACCTGGGGCTGTGGGTGAATCTATTGGTCCGAGAGCTGGCTCCAATTTTTGGGTAGGTATTTGAGACAAGTTAAAACCTTGTACCATACCTCTCATATTATACCCCAACACGGAACTGCAGACCTGGCTGGTGAGTAGCGGGGTATTTTAAAAACTAACTAACTAGATATAAATGTTTTTTTTTCAAAAATATGTTTGAAGAAATATGCAATTTTTATTTATTCAATGTTTAAAGAATTAAAAAAATATAAGCCGGATGAATTAATCGGGGTTTCAACATTGCCATACGCGTATTAATTATATTAAGCAAAAAAAAAAAGTTTAAGGCAACTTGCAATTTTAATAGGTTATTATTTGTAACTAAAAAGATAGATAGATCATTTTGGTGAGACTTTCTACCTGCCAGATCTATTCTATCTTGATTTAGCTCAGCCAGGTCTGCAATTCCGTTTTGGGGTATATTAGGAGAGGCATGGGACCAGTTTCAGCTTGCCTCAAATACCTACCCAAAAACTGGTGTCAGCTCTCCTACTATATAACTATAACTATAAAACCAGACGTTCGAAGCTATCGAATAAACTTTCAATTTAGATTCGGAATTACCCCGGTAAAGTACGCGACAGTTTCTCTTTTATAATCCCCCGTAAAAGAGGTCATAAGCTTGACCTCTGTGCAGCGGCGATTGCTTGGAACTCTCCAAGGTGCTTTTCTATATTGCACTTTATTACGTTCTGGAATTACTTTCATTTTGGTAGTCATTCAAGTTACAAAATCACTGAGAATTGGTTAATCAATCCTAGTTCTGCTCATCGTCGTAATAAACCCAGTTTAAATACAAATCACCATTATAAAAAGTTTGTTCTTATTAGATACCTTCTCGATTTGTGATCATTGGCTTTTAAACCCAGTACTATCTTTTTAGTAATTAATATTAAGCACTTGCTACTATCTGTACTTATTTAACAACTAAAATGCACAACAAGTCGAATTAAATACTCCCACTGTCTTGCCAACAAACATTATGATATACGCATATTACTTCCAAAGCTACAGAAAAAGATATAACTGCTTAAGTTAAGTCGAGAAAAACACACTTACAAGTCCACCGACAAGGCGATGAACAGTATACTCGATACAGGGTAACAGTGAGGTCTGGGTCTAGATCTTAATTCCACTATTTTCGGGGTCTAATGCGACACGTAGGCTGTGTATTGCCTTTCTGTAGACCGAGGGACGTGCCCGGACTGAGAACTGTAGTTGCGCCGCAGGGTAGCAAGTTCGGACGCGCTGACCGCGAGGTGAAAAACTCTTTCGACTTTCGACAAAATCGGCTATACACACACACACCCGTGTAAATTCTAGTTTGTAATCACAAACTAGAATTTATTTTTGTCGAAAGAGTTGATTGACCTCGCGGTCAACGAGTTAACGTGCGATTGCACATTACGTCGTTTTTTAGATATTTTCAATTTTTTTACGAAAAAAGTCATCCTTTTTTCTTACTTACATTTTCAAGACGTCAGGAAAAACAATGTTTTTGTAAAGTCAATAAATTTTCCAACACCGATATTTCCAACGAAGGTAAACTTTGTTAAAAATGGCTAATCACTTTTTCTAAAATATATTTGCCAAAAATACGTAGTTATTTCAGTTGCCCAAAACAACTTTGAAATAAATTGAGACATTAATAAGATTTTAACGAGAATGTCCGACACGCGGCTGCCTGCGGCAAATAGAATAACTAGTTTATTATAAATGTTTACTAATTTGGTACGTTTTAGACTGTGTTGCTCTTATAGAGCCTTTTATTTTTGATAGCTCTATTTATTTAATATAACACAACATATCTTCAATGTCATATATATTCAAGGCCTTATAGAATTTTGTTAGATGTTACCTTTATAATATAATAATTAACGATTATAATAAAGGGTGGTAAATAGCTTAATGGATAAGGTCACGAGTCTATCGGTAGGGTGCCAGTTAATCGTTAGCTTTGTTGAATATAGGATCCAATAATTGATGGTAGGAAAAAAATATGTCCAAACCCTAACTATATAACAAAAATAAAAACCGACTTCAAAAAACCCCGCAAAAAATGTTTATAAAAAAACACAAGTAAAAAAACTGCCTTAATAGCTATTTAAATGTCCAAACACTAAAAAGTATAAAATAAATTCTATCGACTGCTTCGACGAAAGTATAAATCTTTAACACGTATTTAAATATTTACAATAATCAGTTAGTTTTGGAGTCGGTGCCAGCCCGCGTAATTATATCATCATTTCGGAATTTGCAATCATTTGTTTCTTGGTGAAGGGTGGTAAAATAGGTTTTGAATATACAAAATCAATAGTAAGTTAATATACTCATATTTTAACTAATTTGTTTCATATTGTTATTAGTAAGGTAATTAAGTGTCTACTTTTTTTTTAGTTTGGCTGGCACCGACTCCAAAACTAACTGATTATTGTAAATATTTAAATACGTGTTAAAGATTTATACTTTCGTCGAAGCAGTCGATAGAATTTATTTTATACTTTTTAGTGTTTGGACATTTAAATAGCTATTAAGGCAGTTTTTACTTGTGTTTTTTTATAAACATTTTTTGCGGGGTTTTTTGAAGTCGGTTTTTATTTTTGTTAAAATTTAACTTATTTGTTACTTTTTAGTGAAATTTATTAATAGGTAGGTAGACCAAATTAAAACGAGCTGCTTTAATGAGACAGTGCCGGTCTTATGGGACTAAAGACGAAAAGGTATAACGAGCCTTTAATATTTAAAGAATTACTTAAAACTACTAATCTTCAAAGAGTTATACCTTTCATCATCAGCTAAGCAACATAACATGATGAGTACGAGACGCAAATACTGGAATCATTGTAGAATAAATAAATAAAACACTTAACATGTCGTTAAAATTTAAGAGTGGCCCTCGTTTTCATGGAACCCCATCACTAGACCAAGACTTGGTGAAATTAAGACTATCTCGAGAATAACACTCAATATGGCCCTATAATATTGAAATAATTATCCACGAACTCCTAATCGTTAAGGAGTTGCACCTTCCATCATCAGCTCAGCAACATGAGATTATGAATACCAGACGTAATTACTTGAATTGTTTTAGAAAATAACTAAATAGATTGTACGCGCCTATAATACTCGAGGGTTTCCCTCGATTTGCCTAAGATTCCTTCATCAGATCCAGATGTGGTACCAATAGGACCAACTCCAGGATATACCCTTTTGAATAAAAAAATGAACTCTAAAAATCGTCTTACAATTCTCGAATATATCAATATTTAAAGAATCAAACTAATTCCTAATCGTTAAGGATTTGTACCTTCCATCATCAGCTCACCATCATAAGATGATATGTACCATACGTAAATACTTGAAAAATCTTAGAAAATGTCTAAAACACATTGTACGTGCCTATAAAGTTTGAGGGTTGCCCTCGATTTTCCTGGGATCCCTTCATCAGATCCTGACTTGGTGGCAATGGGACCAATTCGGGAGTAAACCCTTTCGATTAAAAAAAAAATTTTGGAAATCGGTTAACAATTCTCAGAGATATCGAGTAACATACATACAAAAAAAAAAAAAAAAAAAAAAAAAAAAAAAAAAAAAAAAAAAAAAAAAAAAAAAATTCAGTCGAATTGAGAACCTCCTCCTTTTTTTTGAAGTCGGTTAAAAATAACGGTAGATGGTGGTAGAAAAAATATTATCTCATAAATGCTTTTGTGCCTACATTAATGAAGATGTCTCATGTTGGTCTAGGACATGGTCCATGTTAATCTGGGACAAAAAAAGAATGTGCCAACTGTGGTTCTTGCCTAGCATGTCGTAATAGGCGACTAATGGTAAGTATATCGGGTTTTGGGTGTGTGATTGTGTAGGCGACAGGTTAGCCGTTTGTCACTGCTTATTCACAATATTTCATCTAACCCAGCCCGGCTTTATTTTTGGCTGAATGTGGTTGAGGGGGCATGCTGCCCTTTTTGACTGCCTACCCCTTCGGGGATTATGTGCGTAGTGTTATGTGTGTGTTTGTGTGTGTTATTAATAAAGATATTTCCATCTAATAATACAAATATTATAAAAATAGTGGATTTAATTGTCTAGCATTATATGGGCTCTAAAACTACTAGATTGATTATTAAAATTCTTTCACCAAAGGAAAGCCACTTTATCAGCAAGTAACATAGGCTATATTTAATTCCCCTATTCCCATAGGAACGGGATCTATGCCGGCGAAACCGCGGAGCGCGGCTAGTGTAAAATAATTTTAAACTGACTAGAAAAATCAGCCATTAACATTAGGTACCCCTGTATTCTCGACGTTGTATGGAAGTAGAGTAACTGCCCCATCATGACTAGTTGCCTAAAACAAGCTATTGTTAAAGTGAACAAGTTGCGCAATATGTCTGGCTGTACCCAGCTCCAGTTCCGTGATGCTGCGAGCAACTTTTGCTCATTTAAATTTAGCTGCAACTTGTGTCTCGGAGCCGGAATTTAAAAGTACAATGCTTTTTGTGATGGGTATCAAAGGGGTTGTATGCAGCTTCGATTGTTATTTAGTATTTGTTCAACTAACTCTAAGTCCTATATTGGCCTGGGACTTAAAAGGAATGTGCCAACTGCGTTACTTGCCTAGCATGTCGTTAAAGGCGACTAATGGTGTATAAAGTTATTTGTGGATTTGTGATGAGCTAGCCACTTATCACTGCTATTTCACAATTTATCTAACCGAACTCAATTTTTAGCGGAATGTTGTTTAAGGTGCTTATCGCTCTTTGAACTCTGTCTACCCCTTCGGGGATTACGGGCGTGTTGGTATGATGATGACCAACCTATTTTCTATGTTATCAGACATCCGCACCAATTATTAATAGATAGGTAACTTTTCTAATTTCACTGGAATTTCCATAATATAAAGCCAGTAAGTCATCGTAATTAATGAGCGCTGATATGTCGCGGAGATAATTAGCTATTGAGACGGCCATTTATATTCGCGTTTGACAGTCGCCCGCGAAAATTGCGCAACTTTTATACGACGTTGTGTAATGACTAATGACTTGCGCTATGGAAATTGTATTTACATTTAAAGTGAATGGATTTGGAAGTAAAGAGATTAGCAAATAGTATTATAGATTAAAGGGTATAGCCCGAAACTTTAAGTGGAAAAACGGTATTTCGCTAGGATCCGTTTTAGAGTAGTTTGCTAAAAAACCTGTTACAGGTTATTTGTTCACTTTCTTTCTTTTTCTATTCTCTGTTCTACTAAGAACTAGATTTACCCTCGCTCTGTGAGCACATTTATGTATGTTGTGTAAGGATGACTCTGTATGACATGCTGAATATGTAGGTACTTCACTGGTTTTTCGAGTATCGGGAAAAATCCTGACATTGCTAAACTAATTTAGGTTTTACTAATAAATAATTGGATATATTGGGAATATTGGGATGGCCTGGGTTATAAATTTAATATAATCACTTGAACTTCGCAATCTTTGAATGGCCGAGGAGAGTCTAAGGAGCAATATTAATATAAATTATGTTTAAGTCTTAAATTTATATAAGGCTGTTCTATATATTCTTAATTAAAAGTTCTAGTGTTTACCAAGCCAATCTATTAAGCGAATCACCCAACATAAAACCGGTTTCAAATAATGATTATCCAAAGTACGCACTTAAAAATGATATCTTCATAAATTAACTTTAAATTGCCTAAAGATTTATTATAGCAAGATGAACGTTTCTCAATTGGCTGCGTATAAAATTAATATCTTTTAAAGTCGTTATTCAGGAATGGTTTTATCGTATCAGGCCGTTTTTAACAGGTATTTGTTGAAAATACATCTCCTCCAAACGAGCCTAAAGGTAAAAGAAAGCCTGGTGATAAAAGGTGAAGTGCGTGGATCAATCAATCAATCAATCAATCTTACAAATTAAGATTCTACTACTGCTAGTTAGGAATAGTACTGTACTTCTAATTCCGGTTTAGTACATACATAACATTACGCCCATAATACCCGAAGAGGTAGGCAGAGTCAAAGGAGCAGCAGGCCCCTTTAACCACATTCAGCCAAAAATAAAATTATGCTGGGTTAAATGGAAAATTGTGAAAAGGTAGTGACAAGTGGCTAGCTCGCCGCCTACACAATCACATACCCAAACCCCATATACCATTAGTCGCCATTTACGACATGCTAGGCAAGAAACACAGCTGGCACATTCTTTTTAAGTCCCAGACCAACACGGGACAATGGGCTGGGTTAGATGGAAAATGTGAAAAAGTAGTGACAAGTGGCTAGCTCGTCGCCTACACAATCACATACCCAAAACCCAATATACCATTAGTCACCTTTTACGACATGCTAGGCAAGAAACACAGTTGGTACATTCATTTTAAGTCCCAGACCAACACGGGACCAAACACGCATAAAGCATACACGTTTAATGTATGTATATGTTCTACTTAGGTGACCGGGTGGTGCTCGAAGTTGCTGGCATGAGTTTGGGCCTGATGTATTATTTACGGGGTAGATATTGGTTGTTTAATCGATTCGAGGACAGCCCTTTCTTGCACAAGCCTCGAGGTGGTACGAACTCCGCGCCCTTCGAGTGAGCATACGGGGGTAAATAACGGACGAGTACGTCGCGAACACTTGTATCATTAAAAGGCATATAGCCACTGCTCACTCAATAAACACTTCCACACATTAGGCATCACTGACAGTCCTCTGTGCAGAGCGTCCAGAGCGAGGCGGAGGAAACGGTGGCGCATATGCTCCTTGAATGCACTGGCGTCGCGCAAATCCGCAAGGAGACTCTTGGTACACCGGAATCACTCTCGGACGCCCTGAGAAGACTGAGAAGACTAATCTGCTTCTGTAGGGAGGTGGGCTAGCTGATCGGCCGCCAAGGCTCACGTACTTCACTCTAGGGACTAAGTGCGGAAACCAACACCACTAACACAGATAGAGAATAGGCATATACATCATGGCTTTGCCTAGCGGTTTATAGAGCTATTTCTGATTTCTGATTTTGTGGGAGTGAAATAAACTATAATTATTTTAAACACCGGCGAATAAACTAATTGAAAGGCCAAAGTAAAAGCCGTGGAGAAAGGACAAATAACAACAGTTTGGCATTGATAAACATAAATAAGAACTTCCGGATGTATTGTGATCTTGATTCCTAAGAATTTCGGAAGACTTTTATAGAACAACATGTTATGCTATACAGCTGTCAAACAGATGCTTCCTTGGATTTATGGCGTACTAGCAGTGCCTTGCGGTTTCGCCCGCGTAATTCTCGTTCCCGTGGGAATACGGGAATAAAATATACTTAGTTACTTGCTGATAAAGTAGCTTTCCATTGGTGAAAGAATTACTCAAATCGGTCCGGTTTTCTAATACTCAGATAAAAGTTAATAGGATGATAGAGTAAATGGTCAGTCAGTTGTAGTATTGTGATATGCTGTAATTCTTTTAAATAGTACATTTATTTTATCAAAAATAGGTTAGTAGTGAATGCAACTTTATGGATTACCAATTAACTAGAGCAGCAAATTCTTAGCAATTTAATAATTTTAAAGTCTTCCAAATTTCCATCTAACCCAGCCCATTGTCCCGTGTTGGTCTGGGACTTAAAAAGAATGTGCCAACCTCAGATTGTTCTGTAATCTGAGGTGGCAACTGTGTTTCTTGCCTAGCATGTCGTAAAAGGCGACTAATGGTAAATGGGGTTTTGGGTATGTGACTGTGTAGGCGACGAGCTATCCACTTGTCACTACTTTCGATCTAACCCAGCCCAGTTTTATTTTTGGCTGAATGTGGTTAAGGGCCTGCTGTCCTTTTGACTCTGCCTACCCCTTCGAGAATTATGGGCGTGATGTTATGTGTGTTTAAGTCTTCTAAATCTATTTCATATGAAATACATCTGTTCAGCATTAAACTCATAGCAACAAAATTATCTAAACGCGCCAGCACGCAATATGTCCCCGTATATTTATCAACCACATAATATATATCATGCCTTACTGCTCTAGATATTGGGCTCAGAATTGCACAAGCACTCTCGAAATTAATACGAGCAAATCAATAGGTACCCCGGGGAAAACGTCGCAGAGTCAATACACCGCTGTATTATAACTTAACCTAAATAATCAGGGTTCCGTACTTACGTACATACCGCCTTGATGAGAACACGACTTTACGTTAATATTTGAAAGTTATTTTATGGTATCTCACGATTTTTTTAATAGCTTAGCTTGTAGTTCTCAAGACCTGCAAGCAATGATAAAAGGAAACGCTCCAGCTGGAATTTTAAATTCTACATACATACGTACTAGCTTCTGCCGGCGGCTCTGCTCGCGTGGTACATCGATGAAACAAAGCTTATGTGGTATTCTAATGTATAAGCTATACTATTGTAAAGTTTCATTAAAATCCATGTAGCACTTTTTGCGTGAAAGAGTAACAACGATTCACACATCCATCCATCCATCCATCCATACAAACTTTCGCGTTTATAATATTAGTATAGTAAGAGGGAAAACATTGTGATGAAACGTACTCATTCAAACAACTATGGAAGTATAACCACAATACAATTTTTTTCATCAACAGAAAGCTACATAATCAGTAAGTAACCTAAGATATATTTCATACACCGTGACTTCACCCGCGTAGACTAATATTTTTGTATCCTACAGAAACTGTGCATTTTTCGGAATAAAAAGTAGCCTAAATGTTATTCCAGATTATAATCTATCTCTGTGCCAAATTTCATCTATATCCGTTCAGCAGTTTTTGCGTGAAGAAGTAACAAACATACACACACACTCACAAACTTTCGCGTTTATAATATTAGTGGATTCTTACGGGAACGGGAACGACGCGGGTAAAACCGCGGGTCACTGATAGTATTATATATTTCCTAAAACAAGAACGGTTAATGATGTTTGCATAAAATTATATTAGCATTACAGAAAAAACAGGTATCTACAGTAATAGTGTTATTTGCGTACGCGTTTCGTATGTTTTCATTTGTATACAATTAATTTAGCTGTATAATGAAAAATGTTGCGTTTGCGAGTGACGTTGTATTAATATGGTAATTACAAGATTCTTGGAAATCAAAATCTGTAGGGACTTGAAGAATTTAAACTGTATGAAGTCGGTTGGAAAATGGTTATAATTGAAACGGCTTTTGATTATTAAATCGTAAAAATTCAATCTTAATTGTGAAAATTTCACGGGAATATCAGAATCAGCAACTTACCATAGTATAGCAGACATCATTTGACTGGCCCGTTGGTCGAGTGGTCAGAGACCCTGGCCATGAAACCAAGGGTCGCGGTTCGAATCCCGCTAGGGGCAAATGATTCGTGTGACGAACATGGACATTTGAACTCAAGTCATGGATGTTTATAATCTTATTTAAGTATGTCTATCCGTTCACCTAGTATCTATAGCACAAGCATAAGCTTAGTTTGGGACTAGGGAATTGGTGTGTCAGTCTGGAGAATAATAAAGTATCATAGACAAAGTCCAATAATATGACGTGTTACAGGAGAAGGCTAAATGATAAATACGGCACCCGACGATAAAACAAAGTGGTACCCTGTGGCCCATAAATTTCAAAATATCAGCCGGCTGGTCTCGTGATAAATGACGTCAGACGCGGTCCATCCCCGGAATTGGTATGTAATTGGGGGAGTAAGCTTGTTTGTTATTTTTAAGCGGATTTGCGCAATAATTTTTCATATCTTGAACACTCTTTATCTTCTCAAGGTACATGTTTGTGCTGTTTGGGATTAAATTGGTAAAAAGATAAAGTTTTTGTAAACAAAATTGTTTTGTTTTGGGGTTTTTGGATGTCCGTACAATGTTGGTAAAAGTGGACCCCTTTTTAAATTAATAAATTTATTCTCGAGACTGACACACCAATTCCCTAGTTGCAAACTAAGATTATGATTGTGTTATGGATACTAGTTGAACGGATAGACATACTTATATACGTTTACAAATATCCATGACTTAAGTAAAAATTTCCATATTAGTCACACAAAACATTTACCTTTGGCGGGATTCGAATCCGCGACCCTTGGTTTTTTAATATTTTTCGCAAACCTTTTTGTATCTAAACTGTGGAAGCTATTTTATGATCACTTTCACAGTACGGTATTTGTTGAAACACCTGTCATATTAGTGTTATTTCAGAGCTTAGCGCCTAGGAATGAGACAAGGCTTCATAGACGACTATTAAGTATGGTACATAACGTTATGAAAATTTCCCCAATCGTCAAATTTATTATTATTTTACTAGATAAAATATTTCAGAATTGCATTGATACAGTCATTTTCCATATTAATTGTTAGTAGGTAGCATTAATAACATATTACTATGTCAGTATGATTTACGAAAAACTTTTATATGTTTATTTATTTTGCAGCTAGGTTGGAGGGCTTGACATGTATGGTAGTCCTCAAAAAAGCCTCATCAAACCTATCTGAAACAGTTCGACAAAAGTCAAATAACGCTACCAAAGTTAAAATATTCATCTATACCAAGTATTAAGACGTATGTAGGCGGAAGACGTCAGATCTCCCTCGATAACGTTTAGAAACTCCCCGGAGCCGGTAACTCGAGCGGACGCATCATCCATCACACTCAGCCTGTCGGCTTGACGTGGCGGGAAAAAGTTCCGGCAATGTTTTCAAGGTGCTTCCAGTGTCGGTAATTATCGCGAGGAGATTGGGGTGACATCTTGAGGTGAGCTCTCGGAGTTTTTGTTTGGATTTTTAATGGACAAAGTGGAAAATTGTTGGGCGTAGTAAATAAGGGGATTTTGCTTTTTACAGTGTTGCTTGGATAATGGAGGTGTCGGCAGTTGTTTACTGATTGTTGCCATTAAGGCGGTGTCTAAGTTTAGGGCTTAAATACGCTTAGTATGTAATGTCAATGGAAGTACGTGATCTCTGCCTACCCCCATGGGAAAAAGGCGTGACATTATGTATGTATGTATGTACGAAATGTCTAGTAACATTTCATCTTTGACAAGCTCGATGGCGCATTCGGTAGTGACCCTGCCCCATGCGCCAAGAGTTGTGGGTTCGATCCCCACTCAGGACAAATATTTGTATGATGAATACTTGTGTTTGTTCTGTGTCTGGGTGTTAATATTGAATATTTAAGTATATATTTGTAATACCACTGTTGATTCTGATATCCGTAACACAAGTGCTTAAGCTACTTACCTCGGAGTCAGATCAATGTAGTCTGATATTTATATATTTATTTATCTTTGGATTTGGGGCTGATTAAACAACAGCAGGGTAAAAATATTATTCCAATAAATGGCGATAGGGTTTATTTTAAATGTAATCACTTGTTTTATTGTAAAATATCAAATGACACGAATTAGCTAACTTTTTGGTTCTATACATTTTTATTTTACTATTACATTGTTCTTTAGAAGTAAATCTCATAGATATAACTATAGTCAAATTAATTTTAATTTGGTTACTATACTAAATGCTGTTGATAAACAAGGCTTTGTCTAACACACAGAACGATGACGGACTAATGCTATGAAGACGCCATTTGTCCCTTTGAATTACGGATCCCTAAACCCACTATCAACTATTCTCCTTTGGACTGCGTAGCAGTCATGAATGATACCCGTCTGAGTGAAAGCAGGAAGTAATTTCACACTTAATGAAACTCGTGAAAGTTTAATGGAACTACTAAATCCTGGTTTTTTGCACTAAACGCCCTAACGCGAGTTCTTTATTATTAGAGGCGTTAATAAGAGTGAGAAAGTTGTTTAAACTTCCTCCTTAGGGTGTGGGGTGACCATCAACAGTGGTGCAGCGTGGATTAATCTAGACTAGGATGAAAATCAACTGGGTCTTTTTTCTATTTGATTCGTAAAGGGGTCCTTAGTTAATCTGACAAGGCTCGGATGGGTTCGGAAATAGCCATCAAATAGTATAAATGAGAAGTGGGTCAAGTTAGATAACTCATATTTTTACTTTTTGTTGAACGGCTTACGTTACTGAAAACGCAAATAATTAAACGAGCAATGCATACCTGGTATAAGTAACTGTTGAAACCTATGTAACTTATATGTGACCAGCTTTTTGTATCAGTTTATAGCAATAAAGTTATTTTCTATTTTATTTTCTTCTATAATTACAATTTTAATGTGCTACAAATGGACAATGTTGTCTGAAATAACATTTTTTTTTAAATTTTTTTATACCAGTCAGAAACAACCTTAAAGACATAGCAAATTTATATACAGGCAGATTAATATAGCGTGGAGTGGTTTGGTACTCCACGTATCACCAATAGTTATTTTGTTCCAAAAAGGCATTAATATGGATGACCCAAAATAAATACATATCAAACCTAAGCCACGCTACTTAGAATAACGAACATGTTTACTTGTGGTAATTACTTTTCTTTTTTTTTTTAAATCATGTATACATCATATTAGGGTTACCCATTTCCCCATAAAACAGGAAAACGAAGAAGAAATAACCAATAATGAGTCCATATAAAATAATCGTTACAACTTACTTATACATCGTTCGTTGCCCGGAACTTTACATGGAATTGAAATATTATTTTTTATTCATTCATTCATTAATTTCAGGCAACAAATAATTACAATATTGTCCCATTTAATATAAACCTTAAGTCTAACATACATATATTGTAAAAACTTTATCACTTTATGTATTACTGGCTGTCTACGCGTTTATATCCGCGTTAATGGTTAGTGTTATATGTCGTAAAAGTATGTACATATAGCCGTAAAAGTAATAGCCTTCCTTGATAAATGGGCTATCTAACACTGAAAGATTTTTTCAAATCGAACCAGTAGTTCCTGAGATTAGCGCGTTCTAGCAAACAAACAAACTCTTCAGCTTTATAATATGAGTAAGGATTATGTACTTTTTTTATATAAACATAGTGTAACATGATCTAGCTGTCAACTTCGAAAAATAGATGGAACAAATTAAGAAGATACAGACCAACCTACTACCCACATATATTTCATATTAAAACAAAATATATCAATTTACTATTTTCTTTTTTGTTGTTATTTAAGTAAAATTTTTTTTAAAGATTTCAAAAATAAACCCCCTTCCCCCTCTTTATCACTTAATTAGTTAACTCAATTTTAAACGGAATTTGTTTCTACCATAGAAATTTAGATTAATTACTATTAATTTGATCCTATATATTCTTTCCTGAATTCTGTTGTACACCTTTCTTTTTTTTTTATATACAATTCCAGGTGATCTGCACTACACAATGATGACACGTAAGGCAACGGTCCAAGAATTAGAAAATAAACTGAAAAGAGCCCTTGAAGAACTTAAGGAGGTGAAGCAAGTTAATAGCCAACTTCTTCGTGAACGTGAAGAAAACGAAGAGGAAGTCCTAAAAATATTGAAACATCACACACAATTAAAGGGTGAACTTGCTGAGCTGCATGCCCAACTTGTAGAAGCTCAATATGAACGAGACCAACTGCTCTGCACAATCAAGAAGTTTGACGAATGCTCCCAGACATACGAGAAAACCCTAGGGCGCATCCATGAGCTCGAGGTAGATCTGTGTGATGCTAATACAACCATAAGACAGTATGAAGAGGTTGGTCATGTTCAGGAATCTTCACACACCCATAGTCTGTACGAGGAGCTGATCGGGTCACCTGCCGGGATGGACTTAACTCTAAAACATAGTGTTAGTTCTACAGTTAGGCTAAGCAAAAGTAAATTTAAGAAATATATAAGAGTTAGTAAGTTTATTGAAAAATCAAATAGGTTAATAAAAAAACAAAAATGTTATCAGAAAAATATTGCCCTAAGGAAGCAACGCCTAGATTTGCTTGATAGCCTAGAATTATATAGCAGCAAGTTAGACCAGAGTAGATTGAAGTATGATAGGGACACGCATGAGTTGCAGGCTGACATCGTGCGGCTGCATAGGTCTCTAGAACTCATGACTAACAAATTCTCGTCTGCTCGGTCCGAAATTAATGAACTCATTCAAGCTGTCAACTCACTTGTAGACCAGTGCAGCTGTCAAGGTACTGATCCCTCTGATCAGCACAGTGTGGATGTTATCCTGCAGCCTCCTTGCGACATGTCAACATCATCTTCAAATTTAAATTCTATTAAAACTAGTATTTCAATAGCTCCTAGTATAGTTAATAATGTATTAATGTTTTCAGATGAGATAGGAGTTGGCTATGGGGCACTATTAAATACAAAAATTAACTGTAAAGTTTCTAATTTTTGCATGCCAGATGCTCCTCTCAGTGAGATATGTAAACGAGTGTTAGCTAGCAATTTTAATGAAAATTCCGTAATCATAATAATGATTAGTAATTTATTGACGAAGAAAAAAGACATACTTAAGGGCTTTTCCCTTCTGTCTGAACTACCTGTTAAAAGTATTTACTTATGTGCATTACCTTTTTGTAAATTCTATTCTTCTGCACAAAATGATAGTATTCATAAATTGAATACTCTGTTATATAATTTGACTTGTCATAGTGACAAATTTGTGTTTTTTGACACAAACAAATTTTTACCTAGTAATATGTTGACGGGCGAATGTTTTTATTTGCCTTTCAAAATTAAAAAACAAATAGCTAATTTATTAGCATATAATATAAATGTTATTCTTAGTCAGACTTTGGAACTCGTTCCAAATCATTTAAATTTAAGTCAAAGACAATAGAGGAGACCTCTAGCTTAAATAATATATTTAGTTTGGAAAAGACAGGAAAGCCTAATGTTTTGAATATTGTTCATCAAAATATACAGGGCTTTTCTGGCAAGGAATTAGAAATAGAATTATGCCTCAACCAAATGAATATACATGTTTTATGTTTAACTGAACACTGGTTGAGACAGAGTGAACTTTTATTTAACATTGATAATTATACAGTAGTTAGCTCGTTCACAAGAAAGTCTGCTATTAGAGGTGGGTCACTTATACTGTTAAACGATAAATTAAAATATAAAGAGCGTAAAGATATAGTTGCACTTTCAACTGAACGAACTATTGAAATATCATGTGCAGAGATTGAACAGTTCATTATTGTATGCATATATAGGCCTCCATCTGGAAATTACCACATTTTTGAGTCAATTATGGATGAAGTATTAAAAAAAGTATGTAATTGTGATAAAAATATAATTGTATGTGGAGATTTTAATGTGAATATTTTAGATGTCTCTCAAAATTCAATGATGTTTTTGAATATGTTTAAAAGTTATAATTTACATGAACAATTTAATCAGCCTACTAGAATCACACCTACATCTGCCACCTGTATCGACAACGTTTTTTGTAACTGTAATATAGTTGATAGGGAAATCATCAATTTTATAAATTCGGACCATAGCGGACAGATTGTGTCCTTGGAGCACCATCATAAAACAGCTTCATCTTATTTGATTTGTAGACCAATTACAGCACATCGCATAGATAAATTTAGGGAAAATATAGCTAATAAAGTGTCGTTGTTGCAGCTCAGGGATGGGGAAATTAATGATTCGTATAGTATGTTATTTAATGTAATTGAAAATGAATTTGATACTATTTTTACTAAGAAAAAAGTCACTATAAATAATTCTAAAACTAAATTTAGTGACTGGGCCACCACAGGCATCTTCACGAGTAGAAGAAAGCTATTTGATTTATATAATTTGAAAGCAAATTCAAATGATCCTAAATTAGTTGAATATGTAAGAAATTATTCTAAATTATTTAAAAAAGTATGTGCAATAGCAAAATCTAATTATCTCAAGCTGAAGATTTTAAATTCTAGTGATAAGATTAAAGCTACCTGGAATATTATTAACAAAGAGACTTGTAAAAACAAAATACAAAATCACAAGCTCTCTTTAAAAATTGATAGTAGATGTTTAGACTCAGATGATACAGTGGCAAAAGCTTTCGAGTCATATTTTTCTAATATCCCGACTGCAGTAACTCGTTCATTAGATTCCAACCCACACTTAGCTAATTGTATCCTTAAATCAAATGTAGAGGAATGCAAAACTCCTTTTTATTTTCGCCATGTCAATGATAAGATAATTTTGAATACTTTCAAAGATTTAAATTTAAAGAAAACAGAGGATTTATGGGGAATTTCAATACATATACTAAAACATATAATTCAATGTATTGCCCCTATCCTATCAAATATTTTTAACAAATGTGTTGACATGGGTCAGTTTCCTAACTTGATGAAATATAGTAAAATAATTCCTTTGTTTAAATCAGGTGACAAAAGTGACCCGTCCAATTATAGACCAATATCTATACTACCTGCACTAAGTAAAGTCTTTGAAAAGATTATATTTAATCAAATAATATGTCACCTTAGAGTCCACAATTTACTACATACTAATCAATATGGATTTACTAAGGGGAAATCCACTACTGACGCAGGAGTAGCGCTTCTAAAACATATTTTTGAAGCTTGGGAAGGCAAACAGGATGCTATTGGCATATTCTGTGACTTGTCGAAAGCGTTCGATTGCGTCGACCATCAAACCTTACTAATGAAGCTACGCCACTATGGTGTTTCTGGTAACTCACTTAGTCTGCTAAAGTCGTACTTAACTGATAGGCTCCAAATAGTAAGTATTAATGGAACTAACTCTTCTGGTGCCCCATTATCGATGGGAGTTCCCCAGGGCTCAATATTGGGACCTTTGCTCTTCCTTCTGTATATAAATGATCTACCATATTTTACAAAGGACTTGTGTGAGATAGTATTATTTGCTGATGATACCTCACTAATTTTTAAAATTGATAGACATAATGAATCTCTTGACGACGTAAATAACGCTCTCTCTCAAGTCCTATATTGGTTTACTACTAATAACTTGCTGCTTAACGCAAAAAAAACTAAATGTGTTAAGTTCTCAATGCCAAACACAAGGCAAGTCAATACGCGGATTATTATGAATAATGAAGCAATAGATTTAGTTCAATCCACAGTATTTTTAGGAATTTCTATTGATGCTAAATTGCAATGGGGTCCCCATATTGCGGCTCTGGCAGGAAGACTTAGTTCAGCTGCATTTGCAGTTAGAAAAGTAAGGCAATTAACTGATGTAGAAACAGCAAGATTGGTGTACTTTAGTTACTTTCATAGCGTTATGTCATACGGTCTGCTGCTGTGGGGATCTGCGGCCAATATACAAACTATTTTTGTATTGCAGAAAAGGGCAGTCAGAGCCATATACGGCCTCAGTCCACGTGACTCGCTCAGAGAAAAGTTTAGAGAAATAAATATTTTAACAATAGCATCACAATTTATTCTGGATTGTATAATGTATATATTCAAAAATATTGAAGCATTTCCTAAAAAGTCAAACTCTCATAGTTTTAATACTAGAAATAAACACAAACTTGCTGTTCCTATTCAAAGACTCCAAAAGAGTGGTAATTCATTTATTGGTCTAAGTATTAAAATGTTTAATAAACTACCACAAAGTATTATAACATTACCCCTACATAAGTTCAAATTATATATTAAATCATTTTTAATGAGTAAGGGTTATTACAAGATACAAGATTACCTCAATGACAAGGATTCATGGTTAACTTCATAATGAAGTGTTCACCTGCAGTGATATCTACATAGTCTTAAGTATATAATAATTAAGTTTACTAATTTGTAAAATTTGGCATTTAAAAGAGTAACTATCGAGTTTCTTGCCGGATTCTTCTCGATAGAGTCTACCTTCCGAACCGGTGGTAGTACTAGTTCTTATCCTTATTTTTTTATGTATATTGACTATTTATAAGTGCTTTCTTGAAGCCCATATAAATAAAGATATTTTGATTTTGATTTTGATTTTGATTTTAAGGAATCAGAGTAGTACTTACCTATCATCATATTCCTAGCGTTATGTCCCGTGCTTAGACGTGGTCCGCTTAGACCATGATCCAGGATTTAGCGAGTCTAGTAATTACATTGAAGCGACTGCCCACCTGACCTTCGTAACCCTAAGATAGGGGAACCAGACAATTTTTGGATCATGGTTACAAAACCAAAGTTGTTTGAATTTGCAGGTTTCATCACGATGTTTTTCCTCACCGTCGAGCTAGTGGTATGAATACGTATATAGATTTGAAAAATCCAGAGGTACGTGCCCGGGTTTGAACCGGCACTCCTCGGTTAAGAGGCGCGTGTCCTTACCATTGTGCTACCACCGCTCAGAGTAGTACTTACGTATGTAATTAGTAATTTATTTATTTGGACAACCAACATCATCATACACCTTAAAAGGTAAAATTTGCAGAATGAGTAGGTATACAGAATTAATGCGGCCTTATTTACTAAGCACACCCACAACACAATATTACACACAACACAACATTCTTTGTGCTACCAGGAAAGCACAAAGAATGTTTTCAGCATAAAGCAAGCCGTAAAAGTTATTTTGACATTAAAAATAGACTTAATTTCGTGGAGATTCTAACCCATCGCCCTTAGTCAGCCCGGGGTCTAACCACTCGACCTAGCTATCTGTCCAACGTAGTTAGAGATACACTGTTCAATACCATCACTTAGTCCCGCTATTTTAAGTTTCACTGAGAAAGTTGCGGAGTTCTTTCAGCTGGGGTGACATTGTTTCCAGCGGGACAAGACTAAAGTGACACTTATTGCCTGTTAACATTGCTGCGACTCCGGGGAATCTTTAGCGCAAGAAAAAATGTTAATAAACTTAGTTACCCGATGTTCTTTCTTGGTGCAAGACTAGGGATGCAACATCGTTCATAAAAAACATCGATACTGAAACATCGATATTTTTTAAAGTGCAACATCGATGTTTTAGGACGATACATCGATATTTGCAATGTTTTCGTTAATTACTAATTGTTTATCTCTATATACTTCGTAAATAAGTGTAAACGGTAGAATAAATATAAATATCAGCTTTTCTAAAATGTCTTTTCTAGTTCAAAGCACCAAAACTTGACATAAACAACTATAAAACTTATTTAACAACCAAGTAGACTTTCTTAGGTAAATTCAACAATATACTTACATATCGCTGCTTCAGTATGCTTACTGAGTTTTAGTTACTTAAACAAAATAAAATCACGAGTTTAACAATTCAGCTAAGTATTTAACTTCAGTTTTTTTAGTGAAAATGCACTTGACGGCTTCGAATTTCGTTTAGTCGGGCGGTAACATGACGCGACTCGCGAGAGAAAAGAATGGCGCCAGTGGCGCGACGTGGTCACGTGACACAAATGATAGTTACGTACAATACAACAAGATGCCGCTGCAATCAAACATCGTTCATAAAACATCGTTGTTAATACACGATGTATCGATGTTTTCTTGTAGTTCAACATCGATGTTTTAACATCGATGTTTATAAACGATACCTCGATATTTTAAAACATCGATGTATCGTTTGCATCCTTATGCAAGACTGACGTGCAACTTTTTTTTCGTAGTAAAACGATTTCAGTTCCCAATAGTTTCAGTTGAACCAATATTCAGTATTTAGTCTGCTTGCTACTTTACATAATCGATGTTTATAAACGATACCTCGATATTTTAAAACATCGATGTATCGTTTGCATCCTTATGCAAGACTGACGTGCAACTTTTTTTTCGTAGTAAAACGATTTCAGTTCCCAATAGTTTCAGTTGAACCAATATTCAGTATTTAGTCTGCTTGCTACTTTACATAATAGAATGTCTCTAAAAGATTAAGTGGTTACATTTTTCTATAAAATAAGTTAAGTTATAAAATTAAGAATAATAAACTTTATTGCTTTCAAGCATAACTACTTATATGCAATATTATCTATTAAAGACATAATTTAAGACACGTTATGTGTCTCCTAAAATGGATAAAATATCAAAGCAAGCCAACCTGAAGATCTATGTTTATATATGACAAAGTAATGATAATGAATGACGTGGCGGTAACAACACAACATGGTGACGCTTGACATAACATACATACGTGATATTACTTATATTAAATTATGAACGACGAACTGATAAAGGCTACTTTAATGTAACAATACACGACGTTTTGTCAAAAAAGGCGGGTATTTTTAACAATTTTTGAATTCTATGGTAACTCATAGGCCAGTCCACTGCCCCCGGTTAAGTATAGAGTTAGCTCAAAATTGCATCAAAATGGAGCGCGTTGATTGAGTCATGAGGTGCTAAACTTAGATTTGTTTCATTAATATGATTCCGTTCAGTAAACCATGCGCTAAAACGTTTAGAAAAAAAAGGTGAATTCAGTTGGAGCAATTGCTCCAAAATTTTGTTAAGTGCCGCAGTGCTACGAAGCGGATACTCCTATTGTCTCCCTTATAGTGTTATTTTAATTAATGTTTACCCGTATTTGAGATTCCTTCAAGATCCATTGAAATATTGGTATTGATTCCCCGGCCACCGTATCTGTAATGGTAATCAGCGATGAATACCTGATTGTTATTGTACCCACCCAACGTCCGCGATCAAACTCAAACAACCGAATGTTTAACATTGTTGGTGTTTACTTTGTCCGCTGGTAGTTTTTAAATTCATTTCATTGGATGTTTATTTATGGATTTTATTCGGTGTGTTAAAATGAAAAACTGTATTTTTTGCGTTATACTCTTTTCTACTTGCGGTTTGCTTTCACTGTCACACTAAATTTGTATTTATAAACACAAAATTAGATTTTAATATAATACATCTCAAGTTTACAACATTCATGCAACAGAAGGAGTTGAACATTTCTTGTTATTTCCTGGGGCATAAGGTCTTAAATTATTTGTTTATTTCTGTTGCTGATCGTGATATTGTTTTTATTGACAAGAAATGTTAGACGGTAAATATTTGGCCTAGCGATAATATTCAACTTCATACCTTCACCGTTGAAGTATTTCCACTCAGTGTGCTATAAAGTCTAACGTTCAGTAGGATCCGGCGATCTAGACCAGAGCCAAGACTCAAAGAACCTTTGACGGTATTTTACTGTCCGCCGCGCCCATTCGTTTCGTGAGCAACTTGTGTTTAATCCCGGTCCGCAGCCAGCGGAGCGTGGACACCCTACTCGAATGAATGCATACAAAGTCGATTATAATCGTGCTGAGAAATTTAGTATTCTTTAATAATGGACCAATTTTTTTGAAATAACAAAATTTAATAATTTTAGCAGTTTTTGGGAAACTGTCTAATTATTTTGTAATGTTGCGCTGTAGTGCTTTTCTGTAGTTGTTAATTTTGTAACAAAAGTTTATCTGTTTATGGTCACCCGAGAAGAATCAAAAGTACATGTTTTTTTAGGGACGGAATAACCAATTTTTAACGCAGAACAAAAATGGCACTGGCCTTGTGGCGCATAGAATATATTTCATATAATTAACCGTATGCGGACTCTATCAAATTAGCTATAGCGTCAAAAAACTAAAAATGGTATCTTATACCAAACAGATATCAACATGGAAACTATCCTTTTTCGGAAATACTTTGTGGTCACCACAGTCGTCGCTGCGTGCATGCAGAGCTAGCCAATAATTGTAGGAAGCAACTGAAACTCCAACTACATTCCGCTAATGCCCTCTGCCGTTTTGTAGATTATTCTTTGTCCGAGCTCCGTCCGGATAGCCCGGAACTTTGTCTTGCTCGATATCCGGCGTTTTGGGGATCCATGGTAAGGTTTTTAGATTCCTGTGTATGTGCAAACTGTTGGCCGGGTGAGAGTTTGCGACTATGAATACCTGGTCAAGTGGTTAGAGATTAGCTGGTTCGAATTCCGCATATGAAAACATTCCTAAGAATATCAAAAGATGGTCAGTTCTACTTACTCCAATGGCATTATTGGCCTAAACAAACAGATAAATCACTACGCTTTCAAAGAAAATCGACGTTAAGTTTAATTGTATTGCAATGTTTTGTTAGATGGGCGCCTAAGGCCCTAATGCAATTGTGATACCTCTGATGATGCACATATTCATAGGTTATTGTGAATTGCCTGAGCGGACTTACGATCAAAGCACGGAACATAACGCTAAGGGAATGATAGTGACTGGTTACCATCAGGTAGGCTATTAGATTGTTAGCCACCTCAGAAAATCATCATCTTCTTATCGTGTCCCGTGTCCCGTGCTTAGACGGGGTCCGCTTAGACCATGATCCAGGATTTAGCGAGTCTGGTACTTACATTGAAGCGACTGCCGATCGGACCTTCGTAACTCTAAGATAGGGGGACCATAAATTTTTTGGATTATGGTTACAAATCCAAAGTTATTTGAATTTGCAGGTTTTATCATGATGGTTTCCCTAACCGTTAAGCTAGTGGTATAAATACATGATTAGAAAAATTCAGAGGTACATGCCAGGGCTTGAACCCGCACTCTCGTTAAGAGGCGCATGTCCTTACCATTGAGCTACCACCGCTCTTCGCACCTCATACTAGAAAAATTATACAAAAAAAATATTTTTCATCTATTTCGACGCAATTTTATTTTTGACTGAATGTGATTTAATCTTATGGTTCTTTAGATCTTGCTAACCCTTTAGAGGATAATGGGCGTAAGTATTAACTTATGGGTATAAAAAATCCTAAATGGGATACAAAGTTAAACGAACCTCCTTGCGTAAACCGACTCGCCCTTGCCGTATTTTTTTGTATTCGGAATTCTGTAATGCTCTGTTTAATTTCACCGCGGTTGTATTCTTGAGCGCAACGGGCGTTTGCCGCGAGTGCATCGCAGCGGCGTCGCTCGCAAATGCCCGTGTTTTGCTGCACTTCTCCTTTTGGCTTGTTTGAAAAACGAAACTCGCAGCTCGAAGTGAAGAGATCAACGTTTTATGTGGCTGGCTTTTGTTTGTGGCGAGCTGTTCCGCAATAATAATACGGTAGTTTGCGTGAAACCATTTTGAAACTGTGCCTCGTATCAATCTATTAGTGTTATCGTATTTGATGTTATGTGTATAAATAAATAAATAAATAAATCTTTCAGACTGACACACCAATTCCCTAGTTCCAAACTAAGCTGATGCTTGTACTATGGATACTAGGTGAACGGATAGACATACTTAAATACGTTTATAAACATCCATGACTCGAGTACAAATGTCCATGTTCATCACACGAAACATTTGCCCCTAGCGGGATTCGAACCCGCGACCCTTGGTTTCGTGGCCAGGGTCTCTGACCACTCGACCAACGGGCCAGTATCTGATGTTAGTTTTGCATAATGTTTTGGCTGATAGGAATAACATCATGCGGGATCACAAGCTGTTAGTGTGCAAATATGCGTAAAAAATTTAATTGTAATTTGTGAAATTCACGCAAGGTTTTAAATATAGTTTCATAGTAGAAATATTTATAATATATTAAATTATAAGTACATACATAACATCACACCCATAATCTCCGAAGGGGTAGAAAGAGTCAAAGGCGCCTAAATTATAATTGCTATATATTACAGTACCAGTACTCAATACAATAAATACAAGTCAATGTGAATAAATATTAATTAAATAAATTCTCCTGACTGACACCAAATTCCTAGTTCCCAACTAAGTAAAAAAAAAAACGAAGTTCCAAACTTGTCTTATGGATACTAGGAAAACGGGTAGACATACTTAAACACGTTGACAAACTCAAATCCATGACTCCAGAACAAATGCCCATGTTCATCACATGAAACATTTGCCCCTAGCGGGATTTGAAACAGCAACTCTTGGTTTCGTGGCCAGGGTCTCTGACCACTCCATCAACAGGCCTGTGTAAATATATGTTATAACTTAATCTTAAGCGCGTAAAAAAAGCGTTATATAAATGTACATTATTTATGGTATTTTTAATTGACTTGAATGGGTGCAAATATCCCGAGCATGTTTTAGCAGTCTCATGAACGGCTAGCAGTTTCAGTACGCATATGGACTATGCATCTTTGTGTCAAAATTCTCTTCCATTCAAAGTGCGCAAAAGGAGCAAAAGATGCCCTTCCACTGCCATAACGGGCGAGCTACGAATGCACACGACTGATGATATTGCTAACAAAACACGTGCTCTTTGTGAGAGGTGAAAGGGAAAAAAGAAAGGACTGCCGCTCATAGCTGCGACCTCCGTACCATTAATGGCTGCGCTTTAGTAGTAAATAGTATTTTGCCAATGACAACTTAACACGTTCGCGTGAGCAACCACATGTCCAAAATGTTGCATAACGGCGCAACCTTTTTTCCATACAAAATAAAGCAACGTGTGAAGACGTCGCGCCGTAAGACATACACCATGTAACCAAGCTACACGGCGCAACAAACTACAAAAATGGGATGTAATGCGGCGCAAAGGAGCAACGGATATGAATTTACTCTTAAATTAGACGAAGACGAACGACGGGCGACGTTCCGCCGAAATACATATCATAATCTTTAGGACGTCATAAGACGTTGCGCCGTTTCCTAAGCATATCGACGGGTCCCAAGAACAAAGTCCTATCTTAAGAATTTTAGGAAGACGAGAAGTTGCAGTTCAAGGAATTAAAGTTACGCAAGTCAATTACGGTATCTGAAAACTATAATATGTAGAAAATTATAGTGAAAGGTATTTGTCTATTTAGTTTACTTGCTTTTGCTCCCTTATGATTTATTTTAATTATGTATTTTATTTCAAATGGATTCATTATATAATTATAAGACTTTGTTCTTTGGAATAAACTAAGACTGAACTTTATATGCGACTTTGTTTTATGAAATCTTTATAATCATAATAAGTTGTATGTGTACAAGAGATAATGTACATCGATATTTGGCTAAATAACTAAGTCGTATGTTGCAAATGTAGGTACCTGTAATGTCTCTAAACGTAAATGGTAAGAATAAAACCATTTATATGATCACATATTTATTGCTCAAATCAAATTGTGTTTCAGTGGCAATTTTTTTTTACCAGTAAGACATTTAAAAATATGTTTAAACTCAAAAACATAAGAATAATAACAACATTCTAAAAAAAAAAGAATATTCATAATCAGTAACCAACTTGTTACCTATTCTTGTTAAAATATTAAAAAAATACATTCTGTAGAGACATAAAACCTCTTAAAAACAGTTAACAAAGGTCAAAATCTTATATCAAACTAAATTTCTTCTTTTACGGTCAAACATTAAGCCGTATAACATAATCACATTATAACGTCATCACTTATACAAAAAATCAATAAAATAATCATCCTTTTTTTTTTATTGTATTTTAATCAATGCTAGCTAATCACCAATTATTCAGTACTCAACTTTATTTTACTTTTACAATTTTTTTAGATAACAACTAATTTATTATTATTTTAAGGACGACTTGCAGCATTTTATTAAAATCTGGATAAAATTAAATGTAAATTTAGTCATTCTGTCGCTAGATATTGGGTGATGACAGAGACAGTAATCCAGATTTAAATAAAATCCTGCAAGTTACCCTAATACTACGATACCTATCAGTCTTATTAAATTCACAAGTCTGAGTCTCTCGTATTAAAAAAAGGGATATTACTCATTCAGTTTCATCACTTAAGTTGTGATCATCATTTGCATTGTTAGATTTGTAGGGTAAAGATCTAAAAAATACTGCATTATTTGCATTTATAACACCTGTTTTGCACATGCTTTCTAAATCATTATATTTAGCTTTTGTTAGTTTAAGTGGTGAAGTATAAGCAAGCTCCAAGACAGGTATTATAGATGAGTTTCTTGTATCGTTTCGTAGAATTAAGCATTCGTAAGATTCTTCATTTAAATCATACTTAAAATACAATTTATTTGGTTCAGATCTATCAACGAAAACTTCTTTAACTTTAGTCCACAGTATTTTATGTTTTCCAGAATTTTTGTTCCATTGTTTGTCATTTACATGGGTCTTAAAGTTAAAGAAGTCTTCCTGTTTCATATTTTTAACAAAATATGGATCTCCTTCTGTTTTTGCCCACCGTACTAGCAGGCGCCATTCATCAGGTGTATAAATCATTTTGGAGTTAGACGAGCGCTCTATGAGGGCATGGACACTGTCTCCCTCGTTCTGGGTATGACCCTTCTCTAGGAAACGATGTGTAATAGACACCTTGTATTTTTTTGCTGCTAATAAATATACAAAAAACACAAATCTGTTCCGATTTTGGCCCGCACAATTATCGGACCAAAAACGAAATTCTTTTGTACCTTCGGTACAATTCTCTTTTATGTAATCTAACAAACAACTTCCAACTTCATTAGCTCCTCGTTTAGCTACTGTTTCATCCCACATATAACAGACAGCTTTCTTTTGGCCCAAATTAAAAACTGTAAAGTTGAAGGTAGATAATTTTCTCTTATAATAAAGTATACTTATTTGACCATGCGGACAAGTCAGTACTTTCTGAAAATCAAAAACTGCTGTTACAATCGACCCTTCAGACATTATAGCGTCACGTTTGTCTTTATCTTTAATGTCACGTGCAGTTTTCTTTGCCTTCTTATGTGCCTCATTCTTTTGTATTTCTTCATTTGTAGGTGTCGGATTAGTTCTAAAAACATGACAAACTTCACATTGGTCTTTTTTCGGTATATGAAAGCCAAGATTAAAATTTGTATTTACAATATCCCTATACTGGCGTTCTGTTGTTGCTTTTGATGAGTATACGTTTTGATCAAACCATTCGTTATATAATTTATACATTTGGCTTATACTTAGACTACCATCTAGGTATAACTTGGTCGAATCCTTTCGAATAAAGTGAGACTCAACAGGAACAAATGAATTTACATGGTCACACACACACTTTATCATGTCGTTAGTAATGACAGATTTGTGATGGTTATGTTTGCCTCGTTGGTCTTCCTCAAAATCAGTCACACCATCGTATTTTTTAAATGCTGTTTTGATAATACTTTCACTCACAGCTAGTGTTTTCAAAAACATGGTCTTACAGACATTAATAGTGGTAGCATCAACGTTGGAAGACTTAATTGGCAAGAAATACTTTAATGTATACTGACGTTTGTTAGGAGTTTTGCGATTTAGACATCTATACTTTGGGACCTTTGTTACATACTTTACGACAAATCTCCACTGTTTTTCTGGACTACCAAGTTTCCAAAACCTATTAAAGCACTCCAGTCTTTGGTCTTGAGTAATTTTATCCGCACATTTATACCGACAACTGCAAGGGTTTCCCATTACTTTATTTTCAACGAATTTGCCTCTTTTTGATACATAGCTTTTACCGAGATTTTTCAAACATTTTCGTTTTACGTCAGACCAACTATTTTTGTTCACCGGGCGTTTTTTAGATCTTCTTTTTTTACATTTTGTTGATGTCAAAGTCGGTACATCAGTAGCTACAGATTGAATTGAATCTATCCAAGAACTATGGTCGGGGCAAAAGTGATCGTTACAATTCTTGTGTACATTTATTGGAGAGGGCAATGGTGTAGCTAATGTGATATGCGAAGTGGAAGGAGTGGCAACAGGTGGTTCTTCAAATTCTTCTAGGTATACAGCTGGCGAATTATTAAAGCTAGAGGTTACCTCTATATTCAATGGGGTAAGTACTTCTTCTGGATGCAGATCTTGTGTAACAGGTGGTGTAGCCACTTGCTGACATAGAGCATGAATATTATTTTTGTTAGCGTTTATTTGAAGTTCTGATACTGCTGTATGATTAGTGTCATCAAATACGTCGTGATATACTTCTGCCATTCCGACGATAATGTTCTGGGCTTCTGGCGGTAACGGTGAACTAGTATGGCTGTCACGTTCATATGCAGATTCTGTAACAAAGTCGAATAAGAAACAATGTAGCTACTAAATTAAATTCCTTGGTTAAGCACTAGCTTATAAACAGTAAAAAAAATATTGTTTAAATTGAAAGGATTGCTCAATAATGTATTTTTGTTTAGAATAAAGTCTCATGTAAAAATTCGTACAAAGAACAAAATCGTATACATACGACTGTAATTTTTTGTTGAATTTACGTAGAACAACATCGTATCTGCACATACGTTTGAAAATTTCAGGACTATTTTGGCTGAACAACAACTTATGTGAATATAACCAGGTAGAAAATAACTATGATTAAATGAAATGCTATTATGTAGTTGTTCTTAAGTCATAAATTACGCTATTAAATATAATAGAAACATATTTTTTTTTAGTTATCGTGGAACAATATACTTTAATCACTTACGATGGTAACTAAAATGTTTTCCTTATTTTTCTTTAAATATTTACTAAAATGTAAAATACTTAAGCCATTTATAAAACGCCTGTGCCTTGTTATTAAAATATAAGTACTTACCAAGATTATTATATCCTTCATTGTTATTTTTGATTGAAGTATGATCAGAACAATCTTTTTTATCCATTTGTAGAGCTAAATCCAAAATTCTTTTCTTTCTTGATAATGCAGACATCGCAAAACAAACACTGTGACACTGTATTTACTCCTTTTAGCGGTAATTTTATTCCAAATGAAGAAATAGTTTTAACCTTCAAAATCGACCGTCACTGCGGAGTACAAACTCGCTTCTGATGTTAGACCGCGATGCGCGTGTAGCTTACCGCGGCGAACAGGTTCTTACATGTCGATGTGTGTTTGTTCGTCAAAGTATATTTCAGATAAGGTAATGTTCAATTGGATATTTCAAAAAGTAAAAACGTTATTTGAAAAATAATTACACTCCCTTATAGCTACTGTGATACTTAATTCAGTTAATCAATAAACAAAAAATCGTCTTATATTTTCATACGTCTTTATTCTACGGACCCGTCGATATACTCACGACGTCGTGCGACGTAGCTCACGCGAACGTGATAAAAGCTTTGTCACATGTTGGTTTGGAATTAAAAAAAGGAAAGAATGTGCCAACTGTTTCTTGCCTAGCATGTCGTTAAAGGCGACTAAGGGTATATGGGGTTTTGGGTATGTGATTGTGTAGGAAACGAGCTAGCCACTTGTCACTAATTTTTCACAATTTTCCATCTAACCCAGCCTATTGTCCATAAAAATTAATATATATATATATATATAGTTGGCACATTCTTTTTAAGTCGCAGACCAACACGGGACTAATACATAAAAATACTGCTACAAAGAACCATTTGATTGTGTGATCGGGATACTACGGTGCAGTCGAGCGGTGGGTGGTATACGAACGGATTTGCAGACTCAGTTTACGATCTACAACGGCCAGCAGTTTTTCATGGGCTTTGTGTTCTGTGCGCTTGTATAGAGAGGATAAAAATAATGGTCTGCTATTACAGTTATACGATTTTTTTATAGATATATTGGTTAAAACTGATGAAAAATTAACTAAAGAGCTCAGGTTGAAAGATAATTTTCTTCGAATTGTATTGAAATTGTCTTGGATCTTTACGCAGAGAGAAAAACATGTTGACGTTTATTTTTTGTGATTATCGTAAAAAATGTTTATGGTGTACTTGTAGGTAGGTATATCATATTTACGTACAGATGTACGCCGAGATCGACGATGAGATATCCTAAAAAGATTTTCATTAATGATATTGATAAATTTCACAAGTATTAGTGATCGCCCACCAGTCGAAATTAGACCATTGTTAGTTTGATTTTTTTTAATTACTATTGAAATATTAGCTTTTTGCACTCCTTCTGCATATAAACTTTATCTGTGTCAAATCTCATACACCTCCGTCCGAGTAATTCTCATAAAAATGGCTACAAAGTTTTTGTTTCACATATTAATATAAAGATTCTGAAGTATTAAATTCCTTTAAATTAATAAGATTGTTACAGTTTAAAATAGGAGCAAATATTTATGAAACTTCTGAAGTAATAATACAGCATCCAATTATACGTATATTGAACGCTGGCTTTTCCCATGAGCAGTGACATTTACTTACCACGCTCTCGCTGCCCACACAACACCTACTTTAAAACTAACTACTGGTATAAAAATGACCAAGCGCGAGTCGGACTACTGTGACTGGAGTAAAAATCTGACGTTTTACTAAATTTTAGTTTATTTGCAAAATTAGTAGAAATAAAAAAAACTTTAAAAATAATGTACGAAGTGTTCTTGCCTAGCATGTCGTAGAAGGCGACTAATGGTATATCGGGTTTTGGGTGTGTGATTGTGTAGGCGACAGGTTAGCCGCTTGTCACTGCTTTTTCACAATTTTCCATTTGATACTGCTCGGTTTTAGTTTTGGCTGAATGTGGTTAAGAGGGATCGCTGCCCCTTTGACTCTGCCTACCCCTTCGAGGATTATGGCCGTGGTGTAACATAGTAGATAATACTAGGAGTCTTTATTATTTCAGAGGATAAAGTATCGTTAAAAAATCTGGCTCAAACTCAGGCTTTCGTGCTCGGTTTTGAACCAACACATCTCTCGCATGTGACCGCGTGTTCTTACCATTGAGCTACAACACCTGTATACAATAATTGTGAGTGAGGTTTACACAACATTGACGTAGAACCCAAAAACTTTTCTCGAAACTAAAAAAAGTGCGTCTATTTGAGTTCGGGCGCTTGACGTCCCCAAGTAGTGTGGAGGGAGTACGAAGAGGAGAGGAATACGGAGGGCGCTCCTCCTAATTGTGAGTGACGCGGAAAGTTCCGCGGCTCGCGCCCTCGCAATTGTCCTCACGCGGAGGTCTGACTTGAGGAGTGTAATTGATTGCGTCTCTTGGTACTTGAGTATGTACCTATTTGTATAACTTTGACTGGCTCGATGGCGTATTCGGTAGTGACCCTGCCCCATGCGCCAAGAGTTGTGGGTTCGATTCCCACCCAGGACAAACATTCGTATAATGAATATTTGTGTTTGTTCTGTGTCTGGGTGTTAATATCCAATATTTAAGAATATATTTGTAATACCACTGTTGATTCTGATATCCGTAACACAAGTGTATGATGTATGTGATGTAGTCGGATATTTATTTAAAAATAAATGAAAATAACTGTCGTATCATCTTTCTGGCGCCATATCCTGTTTCTAGTCATCATTATCCTAGTGTTGTCTCCCGCTTAGGTACGCTAGATCTGATGATCACGTCAATAATGATGACCTGGATAATGACCTGGTCAAGCGTCGCTAGGAAAGTGATATGATGCTAGTCATCATCCTTCTAGCGATAAGTACTGCGCTTAGTAGGGGATAGGACCATGATCCAGGATTTAGCGAGTCTGGTAATAATGTTGAAGCGGATGTTCCTTCGTTAAGGGTTAAGCAACTAGGCAAATATCCAGATTTGCAGATTTGTTTTTATTACCAGTTTTGTCATTTATTGTGTATAGATACACTGCCGGCCAAAATTCATCCATGGTTATTTGAACACCGGTTTTCTCATAATGTTATTCTCACAGCGTAGCATTGCTGATGTAAGCCCTAATCTCGCCTAGAAAATAAACTTAGGTCAAATAAGAAGAAATCGTCCACATACGACGTCGAAGCTCGAAATGTTCGGTAGCGACGGTAAATATTTTAGCCAACTTTGTTTTCATAAAATCGTTACTTGGTTGTTTTTTCGATATCTGAAAATCTTATTGACAGCAGGAAACTTCTTAATTAGGATTGACACAAAAACATTTTATAGACGCGCGAAGTTTACGCTCAGGCGCACACACTGACAAATAGCAAAAGCAATTTGTTATTCTTTTTGTAGTAAATACAATATCATTACAGTGGTTGTAAACGATGTGAAATATAAAATAAACTTTTATCAAAACAACGATTTTGTAGCAAATTAATATTAAATACAAAACTGTTTTTTTACTTCATGACATTTTGCGTTCTTCTTTTCTTATTTGAATGTTTATGGCCACTATGGGCAACATACCAAATAGGTTCTTAAAACCTTAACAATGGTATTATAGAGTATATACATTCGTTCCTCAATAGATACGCTTAATTAAATGGCCTGAAAGTCACTATATAAAGTTTTTTTTTTGGTATTACGATAATGGATAAAGAAACTAACGCAGTAGTATATCATTTGACTGCGTCTGCACATATTTATTTCGGGTATTTTGGTTTGCACTCAGACACGTACCTCTGAATTTGCCATAACGTAACTAAAACACCTGGATATGATTAAAGTATAATGATAAAATATAAAAAATCAAAAATAAAAATCATTTATTAAAGCAAAACACATTGTCATACATTTTATGAACTACTCTGATATAAGGTCGCCCTGTGTTATGAGAGTTAGGCTCTTCTAATAAAAAAACAAAATAACAACAAGCGTGTTTTAACAAAAGAAAATATTCTGTATTTTAATGTTAATGTTAAAGTAATCGTAGATTAAAGGTAGTAAATATCTATACGTGTTAATAATAATATATAATAAGTAAGTAATAATAAATTCTCCATACTGACACACCAATTTCCCAGTTCCAAACTGAACTTATAAGCTTGTGCTATGGATACTAGGTGAACAGTTAGACATACTTAAATACGTTTTATAAACATCCACGACTCGAGTAAAAATGTCCATGTTCATCCCACGAAACATTTGCCCCTAGCGGGATTCGAACCCGCGACCCTCGGTTTCGTGGCCAGGGTCTCTGACCACTGGACCAACAGGCCTGTCAAAAAAAAACTTGCGTATTCAAATAACCAAGATTGTGTCACCACAGTCTGCTTCCTTGCTTTACGGAAGAAATATGGTAGTAAATCTAGGATGATTCTAATATGATCGACTGGGAACGGGATGTGATGCAGGAAGATTATTATCGTAATGATTCTGGATCGTTCTGGAAGAACTTGTAAGCAATACGAGTTGGCGTATATAAATCAGTAATATAAAATATCATTGATACCTTTAACAACCTTTTAAGAACATATTTTAAGTAGGTACTACTTAAACAAAACTAATGTACTACCGTTTTTGGACCGCTAAATATTTCAAACACCTTTTGATATTTTATAGCTGAAGTAAGTACGCTTTCGGGATAAATCTATTTAAAAATATCGTAAGTTATAATCCTATTTAGAAAGTAAAAGCTTTTTAGAATTTCTAAAAGCAGCCGTGAATTTGGGTAATCAATTTATGGATCGTAAATTGTTATGATTCTACTGTGCGTAATGGCGAACATTCCTCTTGTACGGATAAAGATCAATGATAGATTAGGGCAAAGCAAATCCATAAGCACGTGCTTGTATATATAAAGATTATAACTCTCTTACATACGCTCGCATGCATGCATACACGCACACACCCATGTTTGCTTGCACGCATGGGTGTGTGCGTGTGACTGACTTATGTGTATGCTTGCTTGCAGCTGTGCATGTGATGTTGCAGCATGCATGCATGCTAGTGCACACATCTGCATGCCAGCATGTACATACACAGAAGTAATATATAGTAATTCATGGTGGAATTTTGTTACTCATATTTGCACTATAACCTATTAGATTGTATGTTGTTCTTATATTCCTTTCAACATAATACCTTGTCTGAAACAATTTGCCGAAAAAGTATTACCTACAATACGATGTAATTACTAGTGATTGTACGCGATATGACTAGGCCTCAAATATAATTACTAGGCTAGACCAACTGGAGAATACAAATAATTAATGTTCAATGAGTATTTATCTTTCGAGAAGTAGATTATACAACTCATTACAAGCCTAATGCTTGTTTTAAAATACGATATTGAACATTGCAAACCAGTGCTCCTTTAATCTCGAGGTTAGATCAAATCTCTGGGGTTAAAGATTAAGCTTTTTACTACTTTATAAGTCTTGACATTTTGAATGGCTCAATGGCTTATTTGGTAGTGACCCTGCCCCATGCGCCAAGTTGTGGGTTCGATTCCCACCCAGGACAAACATACCTATGATGAATACTTGTATTTGTTCTGTGTCTGGGTGTTAATATTGAATATTTAAGTATATATTCTGATATCCGTAACATAAGTGCTTAAGCTACTTACCTCGGAGTCAGATCTATGTATGTGATGTAGTCTGATATTTATTGACATAGTTCGAAAGTCTCGTTGTCTTACATATTAATTTGTTACGAATATATTAGATGATTTAATGTAAGAATGTATAAGTGCCATTTTGAAGCCTATATAAAAAGCGCGTAAATGCAAAATGGTTCTAAAAGAAAACCTTGTAATTCCAATTAGTTTTAAAAGAAAAAAAGTGCTAGACAATAATTGAATAGTCCCAGGTCTTAGGTAGGCTTAGGAGCAAATCTAGCTTATAGACTGGGCGGTCTCTACCACGCCCGAGAATGAAATGATTAAAATAAATACGGGTTTAGCATGACGATTACCCTTTCTTATTTCTTCGGTTTGGAGAAGGGTTTAATTTTTTTTTTATCATAAAATTTTACTAGATAGTTAGTTAGTTATTAGACATTTTATTCAGTACATTAGTGCATTTGACTGCCTCGTTTGTCTAGTGGTAACATGCGCCGCCTAAGGACATAGCCCCGGGTTCAAAAATTGTAATTGAGAATTTCAATTCTAGAATTGCTTAGTGACAGCGCAGAGTCAGGATGTTGGCGCGATGGCGATTTAATTACCCCCATGCCACGGAAAGCACGTTAAGCCGGGAGTGCACCTGTATTTTGCGCACACACTTGTGCACTATAATATCTTCTGCATAACGGGCTAATCCTCGTTGAGATTGGTCGCCGTGACCGAAATCAGTTAGGAGGCTATTATTATTATTACATTGAACAGCCATGATAATCGGTAACTCACCTTCATACATGACATGATCGGGATCAATTAAATTGGTTCGTCATATACACAAACACGGAGTAAAGGTTTAATTTTACTATAAGATTTGGTAATGTATGATTTACCTTAATTTAGTG